>ML780805.1:518568-536542 GCA_009831015.1 Picea engelmannii
GCAGTTCGCATTTGTGTTGCAGCATCTGTGTTTCATTTGTGTTGCAGCGTGTTTCAGCATCTGTTCTTCATAAACAATCGATTGCCATCAATGACAACCTTGATCATCTGCGTCATCTTTGTTGTAGCCATATTTCCAACAAAGACAACTTCGTCAGGGTACTGAATAGGCCCGCTAGTAGCGAAGCAATGTCGGGTACATGAAAATCTACGAAAAAATATAAGAAACCTCTTTAATGTCCTTTATTATGATCTAGAACTTCTTGACAGGATATAGATGTCAGAATGGGTTAAATGGCAACCCTGTCGAGGCTATGGACGCCTGCTGGCAGCAGTGGCCATGCCAACAGTGTTGAAGATTTTATATTTAATATCGTGACTTGCTGATCTTAAGACTGTTATTGGTTTCCATCTTTTAAAACACTGCTGGAAAAAAATGATTAATGATGATGTTTGAACGACTTTGTGGTTGTTATTTTTGAGTTGAAATTTTCCTGGCTGTCCTAATCTGAATTTGTTACTTTTCATAGATAACTGCTTCTTCCAGTGTGTCACCATTGTTGGCAGCCAATTCATTTTTTTTTATTATCTTATAAGCTTCCTACACCTATGTCTTGTGACCATCAAGTTTTTCGTCGCATTTTTCAATTAGACGACACTTTCATTTCTTGCGACATTTACACATTTGTCTTCGTTGAGTTTTCACGACTGTAAGCATGAAAATTTCTACTTTCAAGGTCACATTTCGATCACTATCTGAACTATCATGATCTTTTTATCGATATGCCTACTGCACTTACCTTTTGTTTATCGTTATGTGGCTGAAAGGACTTTCAAACTATGCTCATTGGACATTTTTATATTGATTGCATAACTTGGTTTTATCGAAGACATTTAGCCTTTGGATTTGCATTTTATGACTTGCCTAATCATTGATTCTATGAAATGCATAGGGGTTATGATTTATTTTTGTTTTTATATATATGATATGATCCTTATGATAATCTTTTCATGACTTATTGGTTTTTCAACTATATAAATACCTTTTGGCACCTTGGTCAAACTTTTGATTATATGAATTAATACATTGGTGCATAATGATTCTGGTGTTGATTTATAAGTTGAATGCTTTGAACACTATGGCATAGTGTTGGCGCGTATCGGTATACACATTTGATTTCATTGGTTGTACACATGGCTTAATGGTTGAACTATTATTATGGCGTAAACAACTATGAAATTTGGCGGTTGTACTTGGATAATGAATATTATGCATGGAAGACTCCACCACCTTCGCATGCGTGCATTTATGCTTACCCCTTTTGTCTCGATTCATTGTTGTTGGTTCGGGTAGCTCTGTTACTGTGTGTTGATGAATTCGAACCCTTCCCTTACCATGCATTCAGCTCCATGGCACCTGTCATGCGAGTTGAACCCAATGGCAGGCCAGCCCTATTGATGTTTGATAATGCCCGCCAAGACTTGGCAGACAGTGGATGGCTTACCTTGGTGGAACATTTCGATAGTTTTAAACTTTGCGTAGCTCGACAGTTCGCCATGACCTTCGATGGCTGTCGAGCCAAGGTAGGCGATGTACAGTTAGAGATTGATGAACAATTCATCAGCTTAGCCACGGGGTTATCTACCTCTGGATAGCATTGGTTTAAGAATTGCAATGTCGAGGAGATTCCGTGGACATTGTTGTTTCAATCACGCAAAATCACCTCCTGTGATAGAGGTATGCCCGTAACTATGCTCAAACAACATTGGCATGATTTATTGATGATAATCAAGTAGTTTGTGACCTACAAAGGTCGATACGGACTTGTGTTCCACCAGCACCTGCATTTGCTTATGGTTTTTATGGGATACTCTCTCAATGTGCCCTATTATTTGCATCGTAGCCTGTTTAAAATGTCAAAGAAGTACAAAAGACACCAGGCTGACAGTAGCCTTTTTCATTATGGGCTTGTTAAGCTTATCGTTGTCTGTCATTTGAGTCTGCGTGGGGATAGTTGGAGCAATTTCGTTGCTCGGAATGGTTTCGAGGATCCGAACCCTACACAGGTTGAAAAAACTGTGGTGAGTGAGGTCAAGGTTGAACCCCCAGTGCCATATCATGTCCTACTGCCTAAACCCTTGGCCGACCCTCCTATCGACTTACCCCACACTGTGACTAAGAGTTTTGAGACTGTTAAGCCTGTGAGAAAAAAACCCAAGGTGAACCTCACTGCAAATGTTAAAAGGAAAAAGAATGCACATTTGATTTCATGGATGGCAAGGAACAAGACAAAACCCCCTGTTGAGCCAAACCCTATCGTGATGAGTGAGGACTCTGATTCATAAGTGGAGAATTTATTGGCTAGCGAATATCCCTATTCGCAAGGTTTGTGTGCCGAACCCTCGCTCATTCGCCCAAACCCTCGCCTGCTCTGTCTAAACCTACACAGCCACCCTGTGACCAATGCAGTTCATGGTTAGAGCGATATTATCTTGATGTTCCGATTCTCCAGTCAAGGATTCAATCTTTGGAAGATCAGATTGCGCTGCTTACCAGTCAAAAGGCCAAGCTACAAGCAACAGATAAGAAACAAAATACGACCGGCTCCATCTTGTTTAAAAACATGGAATCAGCTACGGCTGTTGTAAATTCCAAGCTGGTATAATTGAGCATCCTCGTCGCTACACAGGTATGGAAAATTTGATATCATTTCATTTTGTAAATAATCTAGGTTTATATAACGATTTGAATTCAGTTTTAAACGGTTCTGTTCACATCTTGAATGGCTCTTTATATTGCGGACATTCTATATATAGCTTTGCTTTGAATAGAAATCAATAGATTTTGATTGGATTTGAGTGATCTTCATTTGAATTTGATTGATTGTCTTGCCTTGTTAAGGTGACAAAATTAATAGTTTGGTTTGTATCATACTCAAATTTGATTTGGTTATGATCCATGTGCTATAGTTGATAAATGGTTTGATTAACTTTGATTGTTACGATTTTGTTCGGATCTGATTTCATTATTATTGGTATGCTATGACTAGTAAACGTTTTCGGGAAGATACTCGTTACTATGCTGTGTCGTGTGTTGTTCTATATTTGATTGATTCCAAGTTAAGGAGAATTACTCTGTTTCTTTGATGAAAACAATACACTCAGATACCATCCGTGCCCGAATCGGGAAATGATTTCGAATCATAACAACTGTGTGAAAATCCTTAGCTAAATCGATTCATTTTTGTTCTAAATTGGCAAGTTCATTTTATGAATCGATTCCAGATTCTAATTGATGCTCTGTATTTTAGATTTGTGAAACGAATTGGTGAAACTTTGTTACGATTCATTTGATTGAAACAATTGTGATCAAAATTAATCGATCTTGTCTCTTGACTATGCAAGGATCAACGATCGAAATCTGTGACAAATTTTGTTTGATTGATCCTGTTACGTTTTTGGTTATATGTCAGTTATGGTTTGAATTCGTTCACAGCCTAAATCTTTTGTTATACAGTTATCATGATAATCCTATTCGGTGCGATGATTTCGCTTGTGATGAGACAAGTATAACAAACTATTTGCGATTTGTTTTCAATTGAATATCAAAACGATCTCATTCGATTTGTTGAGACACGATTATGATGTTGTTACATATGAATTCATTTACCCGACTTGTAACGATAACCGAAACAGAGTATTTCTATCCTTGTATTCGATTAAATGATTTGAATCTTTTGCTATATCTTCACAGCTATAACGAGTGGAAAATAATTTGGTTGGATTAGATCGTATCACATACGATATGTTTTTCAATTGGATTATTGTCCGATTATGACTTTGAGAACCCGATTTTGTGGTAACAGAAGAACAGAGTATTCCTATCTCTGTGTTCGGTTGAATCATTTTGATCTTGTTTAATGTTGAATGATAAAATCATTTTGATTCGTTTTCAAGTGATCATTGGAAGATAATTGGATTTAATTCTTTTAAAGATTTTGAATCGATTCTGATGCTGATTATGTATCTCATTTTGACTAGCTACAAAATCAGATGATTCTGTAGCTAGTCTATAGAATTTAATTTTTATCATTTTATTGATAAAAGAGTCTTCTAACTTGTCTATTTTGGATCCTTTTCAGGTGAACTCGAATTGCATGGGATTTGATGGACAGTTTAGAGGATTTTGGATGATTTATTTTCATTTTAGTTTCCTAGTTTAGTTGATCTTGGGGATATTTTCCCAGATTATGTAAACAGTTTGATACTGTCCACAGGGAGGTTTTACCCTGTGAAAAAACTTATAAATACTTATTATTTTTGTAATAACACCATCCTCATTCGTGGGAGAACAAATATATGGAATTTTAATACAGACTGAGACAAAATTTGATGTTCTGCTACAACTTTAGCTTTTCATAATATCAATATTTTGTTTCATGTTCTTGTGTATCTATTTGCATTTGGTTAATGACTACTTTAGCTATCTTAGTCTTTTGCAAACGATATGACTTAATCAATATAATCCATATCTGATTTCTTCCAGTGTTTAAAAAACATAGCAATTACTTAATTCAGTTTGTGAATGACAGATTTCTCTTCTTCGTGAGTTGAATTATTAAGTATAAGTTTTTGCATAACAGGTTTCCCTTATTGCAGAGATTTATAAATCATATAATTGTTATGATTTTTTATGTCTTGTTTGTCCTATAAACAACTCAAAGGGAATTGCAGCCTATCGTTTACGAGAAGCTTCTGGATCATCCGATGCGAGTTTCCTTCCTCCGACCAGCTTCGAAGTCATCATACACAGGACAAATTTGGAGCGTTTCCAGGTAAGTTTGTCATTTGTTTTTTTAGTATATTTATTAGTAGTTTAGTTTAGATATAATTTTAGTTAGATATATGTGCAGAATTAGCATATTAGATTGTTTAATTTCAATAAGTTTTATTTCTTGTTTATAAAATTATAAAATAAAAAAAAGAAATACCTTTCTCTGGCTTAGGGCAGAAAGCTAATGAGTTTTGTAGGTTTTAATTAAATCTGTGAATTGTAGATGTTGTATATTTTGTAAATAAGTTATATTTCAGATAGTAGTTAGCATAGTATTAGTTAGTAGTTTATATTTATAGTTAGTAGATTAGTCTAGTTTGTTTTATTTATTGTTAATTAGTTTAGTTTGTTTTATTTAGTTTTAGTTAGTTTAGTTTTAGTTAGATTAGTTGGTTTAGATTAGTTTTCTCTTTGGTTTTCCTTAGGACCTTAGATCGGCTAACGAAGCCGCTAAACCTATCAGGGTGGTTCATTCCAAACAACTTGGGTTATTAGACAACCCCGGACCAGTTCCACTCTTCCAGTTGACGGACGGTCGATTTCGCCCGTCAACACTTAGCTTCCACTGAATCCATGTTATTTTGTAGTTCATTTATGTCCCCACACATTTATTCACCTTCATCAAGAGTCCAAGTAGGATTTTTTGGAGGCTTAGTTGGTGTAGAAGTTCCCTTTTTTGGTGGCATGTTGGCCAAGTATCACTTTTCAACCTTGATTTTGAGGTGGTTCTGCTAGACAATATTTCTTCTGTTGTATCTCCCAAGTTTCAGCTCTTCTGGGTATGAAACTTTGTTTTATGTAGATCTGTAATATTTCTTCTCTGCAATGCCACAATTCTGATCAAAATTGGATGTGCCAAGTAGAATTTACGGTAACTTCCCCACAACTTGCCATTTTTTGTCCTTTCCAGGAGATCTCACTTGTATAGCGTGCCCCACACAAAATAATTGATATAAAATTTTGAAACTCACAACAGAAATACTAAAGACTGTCCACGATCCAATGAAACTAGTCCCACTCAATTTGGATACTCTAGGAAGAAGTTATGATTGTTTTACCTGGAACACCTTCTTGAGACTAGTCAGATACCCTATCTTACACAGGGTGTATCTACAAATTTAATATGAACCAGAAGTTGAACATTTTACCACTGATACCTTACTAATTTATGTAAATACAATCCAAATTTTAGGGTCTGAAACATTACAAAAACGTTTTTATAGCGAAAATGTTGCAATGACGCATTTCAGGATGATTCCAGAACCCTACCTTGTATAGGTTGTATCTCCGAAAGTATAAGGCCTCAAGAGATAAATTTTGAACCCAACGTACCTTGATCTGTCTTCTAAATATCCTCCAAGATGTTTCTTCTGAAACATTGTATAAAAACAATTATAGTGAAAATTCCAAGGTGTCTCAAATGTAGTAGCGAAACCCCAAGACCTTGAGCTCTCATATCATATATTAAGAACCAAATACCAATATAGAATAGAAAAACCTCAGAAAAAGTACTCAACGCCTTGAAAAAGAGATAATTTCAGATAATAAGCCTCTTCAAGGGGGAAACCTCCTTTTACCCCACTTAAATGTTCAAGTACAAGATGATTCAAAATGAAAATGTCTCCTTGGTATATATAGGAGACTAGGAGGTATAATTAAAACTAATGGCCTAAATCTTACATAAATAAAATAACATTACTAATATAATATGCCCCAATTAAGTGGTAATGAGCCACTATTAGGGCTTAACACAGACACTATGGAGGGGGACTTTGTTATGCCGAGGGCACTTTGAACAAACTTTCTCTTCCTACGAATACTGCTATGTGCACCAACCTATGAATTAGGGGAAGGGGAATGTGACCTCAATAGCATAAGGGATTATGGTGGCCTAGAATGCTTGAAGGAAAGGTATATGTTTCCCTACATTATCTCACATATTAGCTCTAGATAGGAAGATGGGAGAAATTTTTATTGTAGGGTTGAACACATCTTAATCCCTGTCAATTAGGGTTTCTTCATTTGACATGGGGTATTTCTTTGCTATAGACATAATGATAGGGTCCATGGTGGCAATGAAAAATACCTGTAAACTAGCATAAAATACGTGAGTTTGGCACATTTTTGAGCTTCAGTTTAAATGGAGTGGTCGCATCAATCTTCCAACATTCCAGTAATTTGAAAAATAATAAAATAATGACAAGTGCCCCCCTTTATATACTTTTCCAATTTTGAGGGCGAGGGGAAGCGGTTTAGGGAAACCCACTTATCACCCCGAAATGTGCCCAGTGGCTCCACATGTTCTGAGTTGAAACCATGGCTTACATTTTGTCTTGCTTTCAGTAATTATCCTCCGCGCAATTTCTCCCCCCGAAACGATCCCCGATCGTTGATCTGTAGCGCCCTTGATTTGTGAGCCATAGGGTCCCATCAACTCTGCACTCCTACTAGATTTAGCCTCCTCCATCTAGCTCTGGCCCTATCCTCTAGTTTGTCGCACTTACACATCAATTTATCCCCTCACTAAGTCCTGGAAACTAGATTTCACACATAAATTGTCATGGTGATAACATGGGCTAAAACCGGGGATGTTATCCTCCCTGCGAGGTAGAAAAGAATGGAGGATTGAGTGCCTACCCATTGGGATATGATCAATTCATGAAAATTAATTTACCAAAATTTATTTGGAAAACTCAAAATCTACTCAACATTACTCAGGACCTTCACCTAGGGATTTAGTTTCGCTGATCTAATTTCAACTGCTTCAACTGAAAAAATAAACTGGTTATGTATAATGAATGGAAAGGGTGACGTTTTCTTTAAACGATGTAATTTTTGAGGAACCTTCCATTCACAGGTCCTCCTCCAACGATGTATACATTACTTTCCTGTATCAAATACACATTATTACCATGGTACGCCATGATTTTGAAAGGTCCCAACCATAGATGGTAAAATTTCCCATGCTTTCCCTTGTCTTCATTTCTGGAATCCCATCTTAATACCAAGTCTCCCACTTTGAAGTCATCCTCCTTGGTATGCTTGTCAAATTATTTTTTGATCTTGTCTTGGTGCAACTGAGCATTGTTGAAGGCCCTTTCTTTGGTTTGCTCAACATTGATTTGTTCATCTTTTCTTCTTCGAGTGACATCTGTTTCATCATCCTGCTCCTGTAACAACCTCATCACTAACAACCCTAATGTACTAGGAAAAATTGCTTCTATTCCATACAAAATATAGAAGGGTGAGGTGGCAATAGATCCGTTTGGAGTGATCATGTCATCCCATAGTGCATGGATGAGCTTTTTGTGCCAAGATTTTTTGTTATCTTACAACAACATTTTGATAATTCTAGTTAATTTCTTATTGGATGACTCATCCAACCCATTGCCTTGAGGGTAATAACAAGTGAAGTGGCCAAGAGTTATGTTGTATTCATTGTATAATTTCTCCTTATTTTTGGACTTAAATGTCGCTTCATTATCTGTAATGATTTTGATTGGACACCCAAACCTGGACAAAATATTGTCTTCCAAAAACTGGATGATAACAACATCTATGGCATGCCTAGTGGGAACTGTCTCAATCCACTTAGTGAAGCAATATGTGGCTTTCAGAATCCACTTGTACTGGGCTGAGGACCATGGATGAATTTCTTCTATGAAATCAAGGCCCCATTGTCTAAAGGATGCAATTTTCTCTTCCCATAAAACAATTGGCAGTCATGAAATCTTGAAACCTCTTTGTAGACATCAGGAAAAATGCTAGGCTAATAGAACCTAGCCCTCAATATCTTGTGCATAGTGGTTTTCCAATAATGGTGTCCTCCAAAGTCACCCTTATGGAATTCTATGATAGTCTTCTCTGCTTCTTCCTCCAACAAACAACTCAACAAGATCCCCCCTCGATCCTTCCAATATAGAGCTTGATTTACCATACAAAACTTTGTTTCTTTGAACTTTAAGAACCTATCCATAGTTTTACTTATTTCAGGAGGATCTTGCAAATTTATCAACACATAAATGATATATGCATACCATGGGGAGTCAAGGAATATTTGGGATATCTCGGGGACTCTTTATTTTCCTGAATCTTTTGATAAATAAACAATTAAATTTCTTAAGCCGAGAGCATCCCAAGATGAATTCTGAGCTTTTAAACTATCCAATTTAAACAGAAGAAAGTGTAAATGGAATTAAAGAACACAGGAAAAACATAAAAGGAGAAAAGACAAAACTCATATCACCACCATTAGAATATTTTCATAGATATTTCAAAAGCTTCTGCATATGTATTCAATTTAGATCCAGAAAATTACAATTGAGTTCAGGACAACTAAAAATGTGCCCTTGCACTTCTCCCAACTTTAATACATTCATAACTTCTAATATTTATACAATTCGAGTTACTTTTAATTAGAAATTGATTTCAATAGATGAACTAAAACGTTTCAACTTCTAAAATTGACTACAATAATTACATTTGACAGTTTCAGTATGGGAACCGATTACAATGATTAATAAAAAAATGTTTCATGAACGAACAGTCGATTCCTCTGACTCTTCATCTCCTGCCTTTTCCATTTGTCCTATTTTGGTCCTCTGTCTGATCTTCCATTTTGATGACACCTGGGAATTATCTGTTGGTCCCTGGAAAACTGCACTTTGTTTTACCAAGCTGCATTATATCCTTCCACTGCAAGTCAGAAGGGATATCATAGTCCATCATTTATTTGATTAGGATCTCCAGGTCAATGGAAGAGGCATATGTCATGACTGGCAGTCCGATATTCATTGTCTTGAACTGATTTAAGATCTCAAAATATGTGATCAAATATTCCACCAGGGTTGCTCCTTTCAAGTTTTCCTCCAGGATTTCAAAATTGGAGTGGTCCATTCTACATTGGATGAGGTGAGAGTTGTATTCCTCCTAATCATAAAATTTTCCTTTGCCATCCCAAAATGTCGGGAGGCCTTTGATGAACAACTCTTCAAATAGATCTTTGAATTCCTGTATACTCTATTGCATCTGTATCGCCCTGGTCTGGACTGATATTAGTAGGTTATGCTTGGAAATGACCCTCCTAGCCTAGATGATTAATGTAGTTTGATCTTTGACCCAAATGGTCTGAAGTTCTACAGTGGGGATGGAATTCAGCAGGTTTATAGCAGTTTTTTCCCACTCTGAGGGTTTCTTTGCTAGGGTCTCATCTACAATAGTGCACCTATTTCTGGTTGTGATGGCCATTCTATCTTTGTCATTGATGAAGTTCAAGTACACTATGAACTTGGCATATTCAACAACAATATAATTCTAGATGATGTGTTTGTCTCTTTGAAACATTCCTTTGCCTCTCAACCTTGTTTTCAACTTGTCCACTCTTTCTTTCAAAGCTTGATTCTCTTTTTGGAACTGAGCCATCCTCTCATATTTTGTTTTCATTTACTGCATTAATTTCTCTATATCTCCCTTTAGACCTTTGATTTATCCCACCTTCAGGCTGACTTGGGACATAGCCTAGACAAGTCCTTTAGTGCTTGGCCCAGCTTATGCAGTAGAAGGTACACCAACAACCATGTTTGGTACTTTTGTCTGCCCTTGTGACCAGTTCAATTTTTCTTTCTTCAGTTGTAATACCTTGGCCTTGTAATTCAATGCCTCTTGTCGAAATTCTCCCTTCCCCTGTTCTAGAGAAACCAGTTCTTCTATTTGTGGATGCTCTGTGGTAGGAATTTTTAGTTTTTTCTTAAATATTTGAATTATCTTATCTTTTTATTCTAAGGAGGATTTCACTCCCTGAGGGCCTTTAGATTCCAGCCTCTTGACCTGAGTTTGCCAAGCTCTGTTGGATGATTTTTCTTGCCTCAACTTCCCTTCCAACTTAGTTGCATAGGTTGAAAGTTTTTAATTATTGACGCTTAGACCCAAGTAATATGAATACAACATGTCACTGACATTCATGTGGAATTTCACTGTGTAAGGAGCACTAATGTTCTCTTATTTCATCTTGATCTCAGATACTTTGTCCTCATCTGCAACTGTTATATTGAATGTATTCTTATCTACATCTCTCATTGTGAATAGAGAAGACTTATGCTGAGATATATTTTCTACCTCAGGGATTAACTCCCTCATTTCATTCATAGAGATTTTTCCTTTCTCAACATATTTCTTTGCCAAATATTCTTTAATATTGATAGGTTTCTCCAACTGCCTTATCAAAGATGTTCTTTTTGCTGCTGAAATTTATTGAGTTTCCTTCACTTTGGATCTTGCTCCCTTTCCCAACTTCTACATTCTTGATGCCACTTTCTAGAATATCCATATTAGCTTGTTCTTTAGGCTCCTCCTCTAGATCCACTATCTATGGGGATTGTGTGATCTCCATATTCTTAGGGGTTGTTTGCTAACTGCTGGTGCCCAAGGCCTCTGAATTGCTCCTTTTGATGTAAACACTTATCCTGGGAACTTTAACTATCAACTTCTAAGGCCTCTATTGTATTTGAGTTTGCTGCAGGGTGTCCTCCACTTGTTTTGTTTGAGATGGTTTCAATATTGCTTCCATATCAACACAAACATCTAGATTTTCCAATTTTGGAAATCCTTCAACATGTTCATGCTCATAGGGGGTCTGTTTGTTTATCAGTATTCTCTTGGATATGATATGATGTGGATCATATCTTCTTCCCTACAGCTGTGCAAATCCAAACGCCTTGAGCTTGGCCTAGATATGAGATAAGCATGATCTATTTTTTACAATGAAGGGTCCAATGATGAAAGGGATTTTGAGGTTGGATGCCTTGCGTATTTTCAGGAAGTGCTTTGTCTCTAATATGATCCTTTTCCTAATGAATTCTAGGGAAAAGAATATGGGAGTCACAAAAATATCCAGAATATAAGGGGATTCATGACAACCATAAACCCATATCACTGTTGAATGCATGAACAACACCCACTCCCCCACTGTGTTTTCTAGATCTGGCTATAAAAAAATCCTCATGTCATGTAGGATTGTTGGCAGGCTAGTGTTGAAAATCAAGCTGTAAACTTTGGACATAACCTTGTTGATAAATATGAGCATTGTGATTCTTTTGCATTCAGTTGATATGAATGTTTCTTCAGGGAAATGTTTCTTGTTTGTATCCAGGAAAATATTCAGAAAGTATGTGTAATACCTGAAGTGTCTTAGTGACTGGAAATTCACTAGCTTCTTGTGGATGTTATCAACTATGAATTCATCAAAGTTGATGCAAAATGATTGACTGGACTCTGACTGGAAAAATTCCAAGATAAAAACTAACATGATCTCGACCACATACTTGTCATTATCTAGACCTAAAATATGAACCAATATGGAACAGACCCATTGGACTTTAATAACCATGATATTTACATTCATTGTCATGGACATAATTTCAAAAATATGCTCGGGTTTGAAAATTGTTTGCAAAAATAGGTCTTTAACTTCTGAGGGACATTCCCTATAAACCATAATTATCTTTTCTTCTTCAAATGGTTCAAACATTATAGAGGGGGACTCTGTTATGCTGTGACCATTTCGAACAAACAAACTCTCTACCCTACACAGGACCTTACACCCTTGTTTATTTAAGATGACTTTCTCTTCCTATGAATATGGCTATGCACACCAACCTATGAATTTCGGGAAGGGGAATATGACCTTGACAACATAAGGGGCTATGGTGGTCTTGACTGCTTCAAGGAAAGGTATATGTTTCCCTACATTATCTAACAGATTATCTCTAGACACAGAGATGGGAGAAATGGTTATTGCAAGGTTGAACACATCTAAATCCTTGTCAATTAGGGCTTATTCATTTGACATGGGGTCTTTCTCTGCTACAGACATAATAACATGGTCCATGGTGGAGATGAAAAATACCTGTAAATGAGCAGAAAATTCATGAGTTTGGCATATTGTTGAGCTTCATCTTGAATGGAGTGGTTGCGCCAATCTTCCAATGTTCGAATAATTTAAAAAATAATAAAATCATGACAAGTGCCCCCCTTTATATACTTTTCTAATTTCAGGGGTGAGGGGAAGCGGTTTGGGCCAACCCGCTTATTGCCCCAAAATGCTCCCAATGGATCCACGTGTTCCCGAGATAAAACCATGGTTTAATTTTTGGCCCGCTTTCGAGAATTATCCTCCATACAAGTTCTCCCCCAAAAACGATCCTCAATCGTTGATCTATAGCGCCTACGATCTGTGACCCATCGGGTCCCATAAAATCTGTACTCTCGCTAGATTTAGCCTCCTCCTGCTAGATTTGGCCCTATCCTCCAATTTATCACACTTCCACATCAGTTTATCCCCTTGCTAAGTCCTAGAAACTGGATTTCATACAAAAATTGTCTTGGTGATAACATGGGCTCCAACTGGGGATGCTATCCTCCCTACGAGGTAGCAAAAAACAAAAAACCAAGTGCCTACCCATTGGGATATGATCTAATCCTGCAACTGAATTTACCAAAATTTATTCATAAAAATCCAAATCTACTTAGCATTACTTAGGGCCTTCACCTTGGGCTTTAGTTCTGCTGATCTAATTTCAACTGCTTCAACTGAAAAAGTAAAATGGTTATGTATAATGAATGGAAAGGGTGATGTTTTATTTAAACGATATAATTTTTGAGGAACCTGCCATTCATAGGTCCACCTCCAATGATGTCTCCATTACTTTCCTATATCAGATAGGAATTATTCCCATGGTACGCCATGATTTTGAAATGTCTCGGCCATAGATGGTCAAATTTCCCATGCTTTCCCTTGTCTTCATTTCTAGCATCCCATCTTAATACCAAGTCTCCCACTTTGAAGTCATCCTCCTTGGTGTGCTTGTCAAAATATGTTTTTATCTTGTCTTAGTGCAACTGAGCATTGTTGAAGGCTCTTTATCTGGTTTATTGGACATTGATTAGTTCATCTTTTCTTCTTCGAGTGGCATCTTTTTCAGCATCCTACTCCTGTAACAACCTCATCACTAGAAATCCTAATGTAGTAGGAAATATTTCTTCTGTGCCATAAAACATATGGAAGGGTGGAGTGGAAATATATCTTTTTGGAGTGATTCTGTCATCCCATAGTGCATGGATGAGATTTTTGTGCCAAGTTTTTTTGTTATCTTGCAGCAAAGTTTTGATAATCCTGGTTAATCTCTTATTGGATGACTCATCCAACCCATTTCCTTGAGGGTAATAAGAAGTGGAGTGGAAAAGAGTTATGTTGTATTCATTGGAAAATTTCTCCATATTTTTGGACTTAAATGTTGTTGCATTGTCTGTAATGATTTTGATTGGACACCCAAAACTGGACAAAATATTGTCTTCCAAAAACTAGATGATAACAACATTTATGGCCTACTTGGTGGGAACTGCCTCAATCCACTTAGTGAAGTAATATGTGGCTGTCTAAATCCACTTGTGTTGGGATGAGGACTGTGGATGAATTTCTCCTATGAAATCAAGGCCCCATTGTCTAAAAGGAGGTTCAACAGAGATGGGTTTCAAGGGTAAAGGCTGCAATTTTCTCTTCCCATAAAATTTTTGGCACTCATGACATCTTGAAACGTATTTGTGGACATAGAAAAAAATGCTAGGCCAATAGAACCCGACCCTCAATATCTTGTGCACGGTGTTTTTTCACTAGTGGTGTCCTCCACAATCACCCTTATGTAATTATATGATAGTCTTCTCTCCTTCTTCCTCCAACAAAAAGCTCAACAAGATTCCCCCTAGATCCTTCCAATATAGAGCTTGATTTACCATACAAAACTTTGCTTCTTTCAACTTTAAGAACCTGCCCTTAGTTTTACTCAATTCAGGAGGAGCCTAAAAATTTCTCAACACATGAATGATATTGTCATACCATGGGGAGTCAAGGAATATTTGGGATATCTGGGGGACTCATTCTTTTCCTGAATCTGGTAGTAAATCAATAATGAAATTTGTTCCCAGGAGTTCACAATTTGTCTGTGCCATCATCTTGGTAAGTCCTTGCCCTTTGATCAACTTTGTAGGTTTGATCTCAAGGTCATATTCCAACAAAACAACTATCCACTTTCCCTTTTTTCCCTCAGGGTCAGGCTGGGCTAAAATATCTTTCATAGAACTACTTGGCACATAAGCAGTGGTATGAGAATGAAAGGTATAAACTCTGAACTCCTTCAGGGCCTTGACCAGTGCATATGCCTAGTTTTCCATGATATCATACTTCAATGGGGAATCCCTCAATGTCCTGTTATAGTATGCTATTGGATTCTCAAAATTGTGTTCATCCTTCTGTAGTAAAACACTAGCAATGGTGTGCTCTGAGGAAAAAGAGAGCAACATAAAGTCTTTTTCAAAAATAGGGTTGCCCAATATTGGGGCTTTGGTCAATGCCACTTTTATGTCTTCAAAGTATTTCCTAGATTCTGGGGTCGAATTTATCTCATTTCCTTTCTTGATCATGTTAGTTATGTACTTTATGATTTCATCCAGGTTTGGGATGAATCTCCTCAGAAAATTCACTTTCCCCAGGAAATATTGTACTTCTTTTTTACTTGTGTGTGTGCCTAGAGATATGAAGATCTGAAAGTTTATGACACCAAGGTAATTCAACATGTGATCCCATTTAAATAATATCATAAACCTTTCAAACATAAATTAGTCAGGATAAATCCTTTGTTGTTGCCCCTGATTGAGAAAGAGATAAAGAAGTTTTTTGAAGCCAAGATCATAATATCTTTAAGGTTTTCCAAATGGGTGAAGAATCTAGTGCCTGTCAGAAAAAAGAGTGGGGAGATTAGGTTGTGTGTGGACTTCATAAAAATGAACAAAGTGTCTCTCAAGGATAACTACCCTCTTCCAAATATGGATCACATTCTACAAAAAGCTTTAGGTTCTCAGAAAATGTCAATGTTGGATGGATTCTCTGGGTACAATCAAATCATGGTGCACCCCGATGATCAGAAAAATAGAACATTCACAACACCATGGGGTACATTCGTGTATTATAGGATGCCTTTTGGGCTCATGAATGTAGGGGAAACATTTCAAGGAGATATGGACATAGATTTTGCTGATAAAATGGAAAAATTCATTGTTATCTACTTAGATGATATCACTATGTACTCAGTTTCTGATGAAGAGCATCTCAAACATTTAAGAAGGGATTTTCAGAAGTGCATAAAGTTTGGCATTTCATTGAACCCCAAGTAGTCAAATTGTTAAGTACCTATACCAGATCTGCAAATATACTTCAATAATACCAAGAATAAACCATAAACCATTCACCATAACATGAACACAAGAAATAGAGAAAACCCTTGAGGTAGGGTAACACCATATATTAATCCTTATGGAAGGATAAAACTCCTCAAGCAATCCTTGCTTGTACAATCACAATATTCTTCACTATGTTTCATTACATTGCCTACACTTCTTTATATAGCTCTCCCTATCTCCTAGGAACCTTCTAGAGAGCCTTCTCACATTTATTACATCAAACTACCATAGTGGGCCTTTATTAATATAGTGGACCTAGTCCACCTTACATTTAATGACCGCATTCCCATATATTAATTGACTTCCACTAATAACACATAACTACATTCCCATTGGGTACCTCCCTAGGTACTCCATATTACCTCCCTAGGTATACTACACAAATTTTGGCATGGAAGAAGGGAAGCTACTGGGACATATTATTTCAAAGGAGGAGATAAATATAGATCCCAGTAGAGTTGAAGGGATCTTAAAAATTGGCACACACAGAAGCAAAAAAATAGTGCAATCTTTCCTGGGGAAAGTGAATTTTCTGAGAAGATTCATCCCTAACCTGTCTGAAATCATAAAGTTCATCACTAATATTATCAATAAAGGAAATGAGATAAAGTGGACCCCAGAAGCCTGGAAATCCTTTGAAGACATTAAAGTGGCATTGACCAAGGCCCCAGTACTGACCAGTCCTAACTTTGAAAAAGACTTTATATTGTTCTCTTTTTCCTCAGAGCACAACATTGTTGGTGTTTAACTACAGAAGGATGCGAAATTTTTTGAGAATCCTATAGAATACTATATCAAGACATTGAGGGATGCCCCATTGAAGTATGATATCATGGAAAAGTAGGCATATGCAATGGTCAAGGCCCTGAAGTAGTTCTGATCTTATATCTTTCATTCTCATAGCACTTCTTATGTGCCCAGCAGTTTTGTGAAAGATATTTTAACTCAGCCTGATCTTGAGGGAAAAAGGGGAAAGTGGATAGCTTTGTTGTTGGAATATGACCTTGTGATCAAACCTACAAAGTTGATCAAAGGGAAAGGGATTACCAAGATGATGGCATAGACAAATTGTGAACTCCTGGTAATAAATTTCATTGTTGATTTGTTAGCATATTCAGGAAAAGAAAGAGTCCCCCAAATATCCCAAAGATTCCTTTACTCCACATGGTATGAATATATAATTTATGTGTTGATAAATTTTGAGGCTCCTCCTGAATTGAGTAAAAATAAGGCTAGGTTCTTAAATATGAAAGAAGCAAAGTTTTGTATGGTAGATCAATCTTTATATTGGAAGGATCTAGGGGGGATTTTGTTGAGTTGTTTGATAGAGGAGGAAGCAGAGAGGACCATCAGAATTCCATAAGGGTGACTGTGGAGGACATCATTATTGGAAAAGTATTGTGCACAAGATATTGAGGGTTGTTTTCTATTGGACTAAAATCTTTTCTGATGTCTACAAAAAAGTTTCGAGATGTCATGAATGCCAAATTTTTGATGGGAAAATAATATTGCAGCCTTTACCTTTGAAACCCATCTCTATTGAAGCACCCTTGAGACAATGGGTCCTTGATTTCATAGGAGAAATTCATCCACAATCCTAATCTCAGCACAAGTGGATTTTGATAGCCACATATTACTTCTGTAAGGTAGCTAGAGATGTAGTGGGGGGCCCCAGAGGGCCCATAGTGATAATAGTGGAGGTCATTCAATGTAAGGTGGACTAGGTCCACTATATTATTAAATAAGGCCCACTATGGTAGTTAGATATAATAAATGGGTAATTAGATATATTTACCCATTTATTATATCTAACTACCATAGTGGGCCTTATTTAATAATATAGTGGACCTAG
>ML780805.1:536592-561959 GCA_009831015.1 Picea engelmannii
ATTGAATGACCTCCACTATTATCACTATGGGCCCTCTGGGCCCCCCCACTACCTCTCTAGCTACCTTACATTCCATCCCCCTTATGAAAGTGTTGTCCTCAATGCTTGATGTACAACCATATACTAGGGTCCCATGGATAATTATGGACCATAATGCTGAAGAAGATTGAAGAACCAAGGTCCCATGTAGAAAGGAAATCCACCATGCTGAAGTAGTCCAACCACCATTGTAAGCTTGGTTCCCATGTCCAAGTGCTCATGTGAACTCCCCGTGGAAGATTTTGGAACCCAATAACCAAATCCAAATGATGTTCCAAAGACTGACACCTATCATGTGGATCCAAATAAGAAGATCCATCCACATAGTGGAAAAGGGTCGTAGAAGAATTTGGAAGGAATAATACCACTGTAGAATATGCAGACTAAACGTTGGTAACTAGCTCATGATGTGGGACATTGATGTTTTGTACAGTCATCAAATAAAATATGGAAGTGGTTGTCATCCCAGAAATGACAACTATCCATATACCAATCATCACAATCGTCCTCAAAATCATACCAAGCATATATTTCTTGATTATATTCATCCCTGATGATGTCTACCATAAGAAATCTCTCATTCATGCTATCCAATGAACTACGAAGACTATTATTGAGGCCATCTGCAAGGTCATGAAATTTGTCATGCAATGTGTTACACAATGTGTCATACAATTGAGATTTGAATGCTTAAAGAATTTCTTTGAGGTTTTGAGAAGAAATATCCATATGAGAACCCTATGAACCCTTCGGTCCCGCAGCCGTCATGAAAAAACCCCAAAAAATAGAACAATAAGTTACAACAGAAAATCACAGTTTTTTCTGAAAAAACCCTAAAAAACTGTTGAATTTAAAATGCTCATAACTTCACGTCCCGTACTCCGTTTCGGCTGATTTTTTTTTTTGAAATTGGGTGAAATTATGAGAGGAACTCAGATCTTTAATTTTTTTAAGAAAATTCAGCCTCCATCTGCTACAGAAATAAAAACAAATCGCATCGCCGTCCATGGAAAAAACCCTGAAAAATTGCAGATTTTAAAACTTCAATATCTTGACCTTCCAGACTCCGTTTAGGATGATTTTTTTTCCAACTTGGGTGTTTTTCTAAGAGGAACTCAGATATGCAACCTTCTTCTACAATTTTTTCACACAAATATATCAAAAAGTTCTGGAATTTCACAGCCCTCTTTTTTCTTCTCCGAAAAAAAAATCTGCAAAAATAAAAAATATTTTCCCACAATGCCTGCCAAGAAAAGTGCTATGATACCACTTGTTAAGAACCAAAGAATGAATACAAAAGCACCACAACAAATATAGAAGAACAATATAGAAAATCACAACTTTATTATATCAAACCCTTCAGGTAGGGCAACACCGTACAATGGATCTTATTATGGAAGGGATCCTCTCCTGTTCACTTGCCTCTTCAAGGGGGCATCCTCCTATTGAGCTACCGCTCCAAATACAATACTTCTTTTCATGTCTCATTACATTGCTTGAACCCCTTTATATAGTGCTATCATCTCCTAAGAACATTCTAGAGGAGGAATCTTCTAGAAGTAGAACCTTCTAAGAAGCCCTCTTACATTAATTATATCTAATTATCCATTTATTATATCTAACTACCATAGTGGGCCTTACTTAATAATATAGTGTACCTAGTACACCTTATATTGAATGACCTCCACTATTATCACTATGGGCCCTCTGGCCCCCCCCACGACCTCTCTAGCTACCTTACAACTTTACTAAGTGGATTGAGGAAATTCCCACCAGGGAGGCCATAGATGTTATTATCATCCAGTTTTTGGAGGACAATATTGTGTCCATGTTTGGGTGTCCAATCAAAATCATTATAGACAATGCAACAACATTTAAGTCCAAAAAGATGGAAAATTTTTGC
Organism: Picea engelmannii; assembly: GCA_009831015.1. Classification (NCBI taxonomy): domain Eukaryota; kingdom Viridiplantae; phylum Streptophyta; class Pinopsida; order Pinales; family Pinaceae; genus Picea; species Picea engelmannii. The sequence continues at coordinate 538,535 of ML780805.1, forward strand.
ATTGACTACAACATAACCCTTGGTCACTCCACATATTTTTACCCTTAAGGTAATGGTTTATTTGATTCATCAAATAAAATATTAACCGAAATTATCAAAAAGTTGTTGCAAGATAACAAAAAAGATTGGCACAAAAATCTCATTCATGCACTATGGGCTGACAGGATCACTCCAAAAATATCTATTGCCACTTCACCCCTTCAGATGTTTTATGGCACAGAAGCAATTTTTCCTACTACATTAGGGTTTCTAGTGATGAGGTCGTTATAGGAGAAGGATGTTGAAATAGATGCCACTCGAAGAAGAAAAAATGAACTAATCAATGTCCAACAAATAAGAGAAAAGACCTTCAACAATGCTCAGCTACACCAAGATAAGATAAAAAAATCTTTTGATAGGGATACGAAGGAGGAAGACTTCAAAGTGGGAGACTTGGTATTGAGATGGGATGCCAGAAATGAAGACAAGGGAAAACATGGGAAATTTGACCATCTATGGTTAGGACCTTTCAAAATCGTAGCATACCATGGGAATAATTCCTATATAATATAAGAAAGTAATGGAGACATCGTTGGAAGAGGACCTGTGAATGGAAGGATCCTCAAACATTATATCGTTTAAAGAAAACATCACCCTTTCAATTCATTGTACATAACCATTTTATTCTTTCAGTTGAAGTAGTTGAAATTAGATCAACATAAGTAAAGCCCAAAGTGAAGGCCCTGAGTAATGCTAAGTAGATTTTGAGTTTTCCGAATAAATGTTGGTAAATTCTGTTGCAGGAATAGATGATAACCCAATGGGTAGGAAATCAGTATGTCATTCTTTGCTACCTAGTAGGGAGGATAGAATCCCTAGTTGGAGCCCATGTTATCACCATGACAAATTTTGTGCGAAATCCGGTTTCCAGGACTTAGCAAGGGAAAAAAATGATGTGAATGTGTAATAAAATGGAGGGCAGGTCCAAATCTAGCGGAAGGAGGATAACGCTAGCAAAAATGGAGAGTTGATGGGACCCAATCGGTCACATATCACGGGCACTGCAGATCGACGGTTGAGGATCGTTTCGGGGGGAGAACGTGCATGGAGGATAATTCCCGAACGCAGGCCTAAAATTAAACCATGGTTTCAGCTCAGGAACACGTGGCACCACTGATTGCATTTTGGGGCGATAAGAGGGTTACCCCAAACTGCTTCCCCTCACACCCGAAATTGGAAAAGTATATAAAGGGGGGCGCTTGTTGTTATTTTATTATTTTTCAAATTACTGGAATGTTGGAAGATTGGCATGATCTCTCCATTCAAGATAAAGCTCAACAATACGCTAAACCCACGCATTTTATTCTCATTCACATGTATTTTTCATCGCCACCATGGAACCTGTCATTATGTCAGTAGCAGAACAAGATCTCATGTCGAACGAAGAAGCCCTAATTAACAGAGATTCATATGTGTTCGACACTGAAATAACCATCTTTCCCATCTCCGTGTCCAGAGATAATATGTCAGATAATGTAGGGAAATATATACCCTTCCTTGAAGCAGTCTAGGATGCCATAGTCCCTTACGCTGTCGAGGTTTCATTCCCCTTCCCTGAATTCATAGGTTGGTGTGCAGAGCAATATTCATGGGAAGAAAAATTTGTCTTAAATAAACTAGGGTCCGAGGTCCTATGTAGAGTAGATAGTCTGTCAATTCGATACACCCTCAGCATATGAGATTCCCCCTTCGTAGTGTCTGAACCGTTTGAAGAAGAGAAGCTAATCATGGTTTACAGGGAATGTCCCTCTGAAGTCAAAAACCTATTTTTGCAAACAATTGTCAAACCAGAACATATTTCTGAGAGTCGGTCCATGTCAATGAGTGTAAATATCATGGTTATTGAAGTCCAATGGTGTTGGCAGTGAAATATTCATGTCAATTTTATCATTGTAAAATGTCGTCTTCAAGGGATAAAATTTTATGTAGCTGCATCCTTCTCCTTGCAAAAATTTCTATCATATTTTGTTTTTGAAAAGATTCGTTTGATTAGTTGTGTGTATGAATTCAATATTTCTATCTATCATTTTTCTTGTTCAATTTCATGACTGAAATCATCAAATTAGAACAAGCTTTGGTTTGAGGGCATCATACAATTTGTGGATTTTTCTTTTGCAAATAGGATAACACCTAAGGGCATATAATATTTTCATAAACCTTAAATATTGTAAACCTATAATTTTATTGGTTGGTCCCTTACCATAGAGCATGAGTTATCCACCTTGGGGTTATGACTTAGTCATTCTACTACTTGATTATTTTTGGTTTTCACATTAACATATCCACGATCGTGCAACAAACAAAACTTTGTTTTATTTTGAAATATGAATCCTACCCCTAGAAGTCATATCACAGTTTCATCGTCTTGGTACAGGACTGACACTCATATCTTCAAAAATCACTCTTTTGTCCTACATAGAACATGCATGCATTCATTGTTTCAAGTGGTAAGTTTTGGTGCTTTGGTTTGAGATTCATTTCACATAGTGGTTTTTCAGTCTACGCATCCTCTGCTTTACTACCCACTCAATGCTCCAAATGGTTTCTATAGTGGATTTCCGAAGCCTTGGGTATCTAGTTTCTCTCGAATATGCATAACTCATCCTATATTTTGTGTGTTGGAAAACACACCCCACCTTTCACTACTCCTGTTGTTTCTGTGTGACCATATCGATGGCGCCCATAGTGAGGATTGAGCCCAATGGTTCACAGGCTCTCCTCTTACATGATGATGTCATGGATGACCTAGTGGATTATGGATGGGATGGGTTCATAAAACGATTTGAGGGTTTCAAACTCAAAGTGGATCAAGACTTTGCTTAGACTTTCGATGGCACCAGGAATAAAATTGGGGATTTGCAGTTAGAGGTGACCGAGGGTTTGATTGCAGAGGCTATTGGATTGACCCAAGAGGGAGCTCGACCGTTTAAAAATATCAAGATCGAAGACGTTCCTTGGCATCTACTCATGGCCTCCAAGAAATCGCGTTACTGTGCAAAAGGTACACCCATTGTTCTTTTCAAACCGCAATGGCATGGATTTCTCTTGATGCTTAAGAAATTTATTACCTGTGAGGGTAGATACATTCTAGTATTCTTGTATCATGTCCTCTTACTAATGATATTTATAGGTTTCAATTTGAATATGCCATTTTATCTACTTAGGAGCCTGTAGAAAATGCCCATTTTCTATCAGAGACAAAACCTAAATCCACAGTCAAGCTTGTTCCATCACAGATTCATTCAAATTCTTGTGATGTCGCATTTGTCTAAAGCTGGGGACATTTGGGAAAATTTTGTGTATAGAAATGGTTTTACCCTACCTAAAAATATTATAGAATTACCTATGCATTTTGATGAACCTCCTAGTCCCTGTCGATCAAACCCCCCTATGGAAAACCTACATGTCAATCTACAAGAAAGCCTTGCATTTTTAGATCAAACCCATGTTGTTATCTAGAATCCATCCAAAGGAAAGAAGCCAAGATGTGATTTTATTCCCAGAAAATCTTTGGAAGAGGTTTTGGATGATCTAAAGGATAGAATTCCTACTATTCCTAATCCTAAACCAATTCGGGTTGATTTAAATGAACCAACTGTCAAGAAAAAGTGTAGGCATAAGAACCAAAGTAGTCCAGATATCAATTTTAAAAGAGACTTGGCCGACTCATATCTAGAAAAGTGAGAAATCGACAGCGTGATCATGAGAAATCGATCCCTATGATTGAGGTCGATGATCGTTTTTCTAAGGATGATATTGATGATCGGATCCTTGGGAACGATATCGATGCTAATACAACATAGTTCGATTTCGTTTCAAATCTTCCCCCATTCTTAAATAAATAGGAGGGGTTTTTGGGTATACAACATGATTTGAAACAAATCATGGGATAGGTTAAATTGGAATCTACAGAGCAAGCTCGACCTTTTCCTAGCATAGAACCGGTTCATTGCGAAAATTGTTTCGATTGGATTGAAAGATATTACCGGGATGTCCCCTACGTTCAAGAACAATTGAACCAAATTGTAGCATGAAATTAAATGCTTGAGAGGGAGAACGATGAGTTGAAAGCCTGCATTCGATCGAACAAACACAGGGCTAACAAGAGAATTAAGCGATCTGGGAATGTGATCATTAAAAATTCAACAAACTTCAACACCATTATAAATTCAAACCTATCTGATGCCTCTCAGTCAAATTTCTAAAATGGTAAATAGTTTTTTTATTATTATTATTTAATTCTGTTTGAGAAATAATAGTTAGATTCATTTCAATTTTATTGTTGTTTTGAGACTAGCTACAAAATCGAAAGATTCTATAGCCACTCTGTTTAAATTATTTGTTTGCATTTTTATCGAAATTTTGATTTCATTTTATTATTTCAAGTAAACAACAGATTATGGTGTTATGATAAAGGAAAGGAATCATGGGTTAAGCATTCAATAGACTAGTAATTTCCCATTTTGAAAAAAACAATGTCATTAATATAAATATTTTTGATTTAAAAACTCAAACAAGAGTATCTTTTGTTACTCTATTTTTGTAAAACAAAATTATTTTAAAAGATCTACCTCTATATTGTATGATAGGAGGTAACATATCAGAGACATGTTTAAATAGTTGTGTTTCCTGGTGATAGGGGCATGTTTTCCTGGACCATAGAATGGACATATATTTTTGAAATTATATCAGAAAGAAATTTGCTAGTTGGCTTTAGACCTGTGTAAATTGTGCAATGTTTTTTTATTGTCTTCTCATGTATTTTCTTCATATGAAATGTTATCATTGTCGAATTAGATTTAGTCTTTTCTTCACATGATATTTTATATCATTGCTTTTCTTTATGTTGTTCATTATTTGTTGATCCGGTTTATTCCTGTGATTGATCATCTATTTCAGTATTTTGAATTTACATCTAATGCTAAATGGTTAATAACACCATTACCGAGGGTTGATATTTCTTTCATTCTCTGTTATTGGATATCTCAAGGTTACAGGACATATAAGTATTTATCTTTCTGTCGTCATAAAATTGCTCCAGAATATGAAACACTTCCTTGAATTTCTTCGGGAAGTATTATGTGTGTTTCTATCATAGGTTTTCACTTGATACGGGACAAAAGGAGCTCACACAAATGCAAGAGATGAATTTGGTTTATTATTGTTGATCATCTAGAGGTTAGTCAATGTATTATTTATTTAAGTTGTTTATATATGAATGAATAGTAATTGCATTATTTAGACGTTAATTATCTTTGACTATTTTCGAGATATCATTATAATAATATTCATTCAGTGTTTATTAGTTTGATATTTAGAGAAGTAAAATGAGTTTTGTTCATACTTAATCTTGTTTAGAAACATTATCTCAAACAACTACTTTTGCAAGGTTTTATTCAAACCTTGTAAACTGTATATAATCATTGTACACTAACACTCATAGTTAAAAGAATTTGTAATTAAATTATCGATTGTTAGAATTGTATTCTAGTTAGTTTATTTCCTTTATTTGTTTTCAGGACCCTAGTTGGCTAACAGAGCCATAAAACCCGTCAGGTTAGATCATACCAAAAAACTTGGGTTAAATAGACAACCCTAGTCTGGATCTATCCTTCCCGTTGATGGTGTGTCATAAACGCCTGTAAAGAAATGGGTTTGTTCCATACTGAGTCAGATTTTAGGTCTAGATAATGACAAGTATGTGGTTGAGGTCATGTTAGGCTTTTTTTTAGAATTTTTCCAATCAGAGTCCAGTCAGTTAGTTTTCATTTGCTTTGATAGATTCATAGTTGATAATATCCACAAGCAACTAGTGAATTTTCAGTCACTAAGACATTTAATATATTAAACATACCTGCTGAAGACTTTCCCGCAGACAAACAAGAGAGAGTTCCCTGAAAAGGAATTCATATCAACTAAATGTAAAAGAATAACAATGCTTATCTTTATCAACAAGGTCACGTCCAACATTTACAACCTGATTTTCAACACTAGCTTGCCAAGAGTCCTAAATGACATGAGTTATTTACAGCCAAATCAAGAAAACAAAGTGGGGACTCAGTGTTGTTCATGCATTCAATAGTGATATGGGTTTATGGTTTTCATGAATCCCCCTATCTTCTGCCTATTTTTCTGACACCCAACATCTTTTCCCTAGATTTCATCAGGAAAAGAATCATATTAGAGACATAGCACTTCCTAAAACTACACAAGGAATCCAACCTCAAATTCCCTTTCATCATTGGACCCTTCATTGTAAAAAATAGATCATTGTTATCTCATATCCAGGCCAAGCTCAAGGAGTTTGGATTTGCACAACTACAGAGAAGAAGATATGATCCACATCAGATCATATCCAAGAGAAGAACAAAAGACTGAATACCAAAGCACTACAACAGATATAGAAGAACAATATAGAAAATCACAACTTTATTATATCAAACCCTTGAGGTAGGGCAACACCATACAATGGATCCTATTATGGAAGGGATCCTCTCCTGTTCACTTGCCTCTTCGGGGGGGCATCCTCCTATTGAGATACCTCTCCAAATACAATAATTCTCTTCATGTCTCATTACATTTCTTGAACCCCTTTATATAGTGCTATCATCTCCTAAGAACATTCTAGAGGAGGAATCTTCTAGAAGTAGAACCTTCTAAGAATCCCTCTTACATTAATTATATATAATTACCCATTTATTATATATAACTACCATAGTGGGCCTTATTTAATAATATAGTGGACCTAGTCCACCTTACATTGAATGACCTCCACTATTATCACTATGGGCCCTCTGCCCCCCCCCCCACTACCTCTCTAGCTACCTTACAACTGATAAAATAATAGGACCCCTATGAGCATGAACATGTTGAGGGATTTGACAAATTGGGAAATCTAAATGTATACGTTGATATGGAAGCAATATTGCAGCCAACTCAAACACAACAAGTGGAGGCAACCCCGCAACAAACTCAAATACAACAAACTCCTTAGAAGATGATAGTTAAAGTTCCCAAGATAAGTGTTTACAACAAAAGGATTAGTTCAGAGGCCCTGGGGACCATCAGTCAGCAGATTTCCCCTAAAAAGATGAAGATCAAACAATCCCCACAGATAGTGGATCTAGAAGAGGAAGATCCTAAAGAATAGGTAAATATGGATATGGTGGAGAGTGGCATCGGTAATGTAGAAGTTGGGAAATGGATAAAGATCCAAAGTGAGGGAAGCTCAAGAAATTTTAGTAGCAAAAAACACATCTTTGATAAGGCAGCTGGAGCAACCTATTAATATAAATAAGATTTGGCACAACAATATAATGAGAAAGGAAAATTGGCTATGAATGAAATGAGGGAGTTAATCCCTGAGGTAGAAAAGTTATCTCAGCATAAGTCTTCTCTATTCACAGTGAGAAATGTAGAGAAGAATACATTCAATATAGTAGTTGAAGATGAGGATAAAGTATCTGAGATCAAGCTGAAATATGAGAAGATCGGTTCTCTTGACAAAGTGAAATTCCACGGGAATATTTGTGACATCTTGTACTCACATTACTTGGGTCTAAGCCTGGAGAATTCAAAACTGTCAACCTATGCAATTACATTGGAAGGGCAGTTGAGGCAAGAAAAAGAATCCAACAAATCTTGGAAAACTCAGGTCAAGAGGATGGAATATGAAGGCTATCAGGGAGTGAATTCCTCCTTAAAATAAAAATACAAGCTAATTCAAAGCTAGAAGAAAAAACTAAAAATTCCTACCACAAAGCATCCACAAATAGTAGAACTGGTTGCTCTATAACATGAGAAGGAGGAATTTCGATAAGAGGCATTGAATTACAAGGCCAAGGTATTACAGCTAAAGCAAGAAAAGGTGAACTGGTCACAAGGGAAGACAAAAGTACCAAACATGGTTGTTGTTGTACCTTCTACTGCACAATATGGGCCAAGCACTGAAGGACTTGTCCAGTCTATGTCCCAAGTCATCCTGAAGGTGGGAGAAATCAAAGGTCTAAAGGGAGATATGGATAAATTAAAGAAGGAGATGAAAACAAAAGATGAGAGGATTGCTCAGTTCCAAAAGGGGAATCAAGTTTTGTAGGAAAGAGTGGATAAGATGAAAACACAGTTAAGAGGCAAAGGACTGTTGCAGGGAACCAAACACATCATATGGGATTCTATAGTTTCTAAAGCTGCCAAGTTCAGAGTGTACCTGATCTTCATCAATGACAAATATAGGATGGCCATCACATATAGAAGTAGGTGCACTGTTGTAAATGAGACCCTAGCAAAGAAACCCTCAGAGTGGGCCCAAAATGATATAAACCTACTAAATTCCATCCCTACTACATAACTTCATATCATTGGGGTCAAAGATAGGACTACATTGATCATATAGGATAGGAGGGTCATTTCCAAGCATAACCTACTAAAATTAGTCCAGACCAAGGCCATACAGATGGAGAAGAGTATACAATAATTAAAATATTTGTTTGAAGAGTTGTTCATCAAAGGCCTCCCATGGTTTTGGGATGGAAAAGGAAAATTATATTATTAGGAGGAATACAACTCTCGCCTTGCTCAATGAATAATGGATCATTCCAAGTTTGAAAGCCTCGAGGATAACTTAAAAGGAGAAACCCTGGTGGAATATTTGATCACATATTTTTAGATCTTGAATCAATTCAAGACAATAAAGATTGGACTTCCAGTCATGACGTATGCCTCTTACATTGACTTGGAGATCCTAATTAAAGAGATGATGGACTATGACATTCCTTTTGACTTGCAGAGGAAGGAGATAGTGCAGCTGGGAAAAACAAAGTGCAGTTTCCCAGGAACCAGCAGATAGTGCCCAAGTGTCACCAAAATGGCAGATCAGATAGAGGACCAAAGCAGGACAAATGGAAAGAGAAGAAGCTGAAGAGTCAGAGGAATCGACCGTTGGTTTATGAAACTCTTTTGATTAATCACTGTAATCGGTTCACATACCGAAATTGTCATGTTGTAATCATTGTAGTCAGTTTTAGAAGATGAAAGGTTTCAGTTCAACTATTGTAATCGTTTTCTAATTGAAAGGAACTCGAATTGTATAAATATTAGAATTTATGAATGTATTGATGTTGGCAAAAGTGCAAGGGAACATTTTTATTTATTCTGAACTGAATTGTAATTTTCTAGAGCTGAATTGAATACATATGTAGAAGCTTTTGAAGTCTCTATGAAAATATTCTAATGGTGATGATATGAGTTTTGTCCTCTCTCCTTGTATGTATTTCCTGTGTTCTTCAATTCCATTTGAACTTTTTTTTGTTTAAATTGGATAGTTTAAAAGATCAGAATTCATATTGTGATGCTGTCGGCTTAATCAATTTAAACTATGTGAAATTCTTCATAACTAATTCATAATTCATTTCATTAATTCTCTGATGTAGTTACTTGTTTCCTTTTTCTTATTACACTCTGCAAACTAAAATTTATAACTCAGATTCATCGTCTCACTTAGCCTTTATCCTATGGAGAGTTCTACCGACTAGTCAATGTGTTCATTCATTTTCAGAGTTTGACACCATAGCCCTAAGTGTCCCTCCCCTTCCTTTTCACCCAAAACAAACTAAATCTAGCCATTGATTTCCAAAGAAACATCTAGTGGCATGAGAGAACCCTCTCTGAGATGAGAAGGCTAGTGCCCATATCTAAAGTTGGTTTTTATATTACCTCTGTCATTTTTTTAACAACCGAACAAATTTACAGAGTGCTAACATTTTGGCGTCGTTGTCGAGGAATGAAAGCAAAATCTTCCCTGGGAAAAGAATGACTTAAAGATTTAGATTTGATTCCTGAGGGTGAAATTGAATCAAACACCTTATTGGATGAGACTAAAATTACCCCGGTGACTCCATTACCAAGAGACCAGTATCACAAAGTAGTTTGAGCTAGAAATATTGGCTCCCAAGAGAATTCACACCAGGAGAAGCCCAGACCCAAAAGTTGCAATCCCTGTATCGGATCCTGAGAAACTTGTACACAAAAGAAAATAAATTTAAATAATCCCATCCTTGCACTTAGACAAATATCAATCCTTTCCCAAATATGGAGTAACAAGCATTGAAGATATTGAGTTTGATGTGAAATTTGAGCAAACTCTATTTAGAACTAAATCTGAATTTTGTTTGAACGAGGTCATCTTTGACGAGAAGAGGTTCCAAGATTTAATTTTGGCTTCCTATACCAAGCCTCTTGTAATCCACACTCAAAACCAATAGCCACTTCGAGTCCTCACAACAACCATGAAATATAGGTTTTCCCCTCTTGTACTCCCTTCTCAGTTACATGATTTTCCCCAGGAATATAATTTAAGGATTAAGATATATGATGTTGAAGGAAGTGTGTCAGCCAAGAAACATCTAGACTGGTACAATGATTTTATATATTTAGAAGAAGTAGATTTTGAGGATGCAAAAATGTCGTTGTTTGCGCAAAGTATTGTAGGAGAAGTCAAAAAGTGATTCGGATCTCTCCCAACAACTAGTATCATAAATTTTGAAGCCTTTGAAACCTGTATTATTGCAAAGTGGGGCGACAAGAAAAATCCCCTTCAATTGTTAACTCAATATAACAACACGAGGAGGTCACCTAACGAAACAATGCAAAAGTTTTCAGCCATATTTGAAAGGTCTATAATCTAATTCCTACTGAGGTAAACCCCCCTCCCCCCCCCAAAAAAAAAGATGGTCAACTGAAATATGTTGATTCCTTTGAAAGTGATTTTTCTTTGTTGTTGAGGAAAATAAGATATACTTCATTAGATGACATGATGAATGATGCAATAGAATTGGAAGTGAATCTAATGGCCTCAAGAAAGATCAAAGCTGACTCTGATGGGGACATGAAAAAAGTTCAAGATAAGGCACAACCTTCAACCTCACAAACATATGAAGAAAGGTTAAAAATGATGATGAAAACTATGGAGAAAAAGATGGAGAGAATGTCTTTAGATAATAATCCTAACACCAGAGAACAGGATGATGTTCCACCCAGAAATCAGAGAAGACCAACAGTTCCACAAATCAGACAAAGAGATAAGAGAAATCAGGGGAATCAGGGGAATCAGGGGGATCAACAAATAACACCTCCTTCTCAAAATAACTATGTAAATGAGAATTATGATGACAATTTTTAAGACAACATGAATTGTTGTGATGGTGATGAGACAAAGGTGTTTTTGACTAAAGAGGAACATGACCAATTCATGGATGCTAATGAAATATTCATGCAGGAAAATGATGATAGGTTGTCAATAGAAAGAGAAGATTACCAAACAGGGTTGCAGAACGCCATCATGCAATTCCAAAGACAGTATAATCTTCGAAATCATAAAGTGCCTGCAAACCCCCTAAAGGGAAATCCTCCAAAGGGAAACCCCACCAAATAAGCTTAGAATAAATACCCTCTTCAAGACAGCTCAAAAGGGACTCTACTACAAAAGATGTTGTGAACAAAGGTAAGAATAAGGAAGAATCCCACAAAAGGGTACCTGAAACAAGAAAGGAGACAGTCACCAAAGAGGTAGAGAAAACCTCATCCTCTAATTTTGAAAGTAATATGGCCAAGATTAAAAATTTTGTACCATTCAATGAATTGATCAAGAACAGGGATGATTTTAGGGGCTAAATTTCGCTCATGGGATAATTTTCCATGGTTTTTCCAAAAACGAGATTCACTATTTTAAAAATGATTCACCCAAATTATATAGGATAAAATTATTTTACCTTAAAAAGCACCAAAAAATTATAAAAACTATATAAAATACTTAGAAATTTGAAAATTTTTACAAAAATATCGCCAAACATTTATAGTTGACATATGAAGGATCAGTAAGATTCGCCAAGTTTTCTACATTTTAAAATACATTTTCATCCTTAAAATCATCCCTGATCAAGAATAGTGAATACAGAAATCAAATCATCAAGATGCTTAAGATGGAACAAACTTCTAACACTTTGAACATACAACATGATCACCCTGCCATCTTATTTGGCCCATGTGTAGAGGAAAACAATGATGCTGAAGAGGTCCCCCCTTTCTATGTCAGCCTGAATATCCATGATATGCCTCTACACAATTCCATGTTGGATTCAGGAGCATCCCATAACCTGATGGGCAAGTTGGTCATGGACCAATTGGGCATGGACATCACAAGGACTTACAAAGATCTTTTCTCATTTGATTCAAGGAAGGTGAAATGCTTAGGACTAATCACATATATGGTGGTGTCTTTGTCTCAAATTCCATCAAAGAATATGGTCATGGATGTAATGGTTGTTGATATCCCTCCCAAGTTTGGCATGTTGTTATCCAGGTCATGGGCTGCAAATTTGAAGGGAACTCTTCAGATGGATATGTCATACGCCACCATCCCTGTATTTGGTTAAGATAGGAGATTATACAGAGAGGTTTTTCTCAAATACATGGTCAGCAAACAGTCACAGCCGAATAAAAATCACATCTACTCTATGGAGACTAAGTTGGGATCTTCCATTTTCTTCAATGATCTGTGTTTTGAGGAGAAAGGGCTAGATATTGATATGGCTGGTAAAGATAAATCTAATTAGCAGATTGAGAAGTTTTCAGAGCAACAGGACAGTGCAAAAAATGAGATGTGGAGCATGAGATTTGATGGAGCTGTCAACAGAGAGGGGGCAGGAGCTGGTGTGTGGATTAACCCCCCCAGTTTGGCTACCATACCATGCTCTTATAAGTTGTCTTTTGATTGCACAAACTATATGGATGAATATGAGGCACTGGTATTGAGATTGAAAGCTTTAAAAGAAATGGGTGCTAAGAGGATGGTTTTTCATGGGGATTCTGAGTTGATCATAAATTAGGTGAAGGGAATATATCAAGCTAAGCACCCCAGATTAAGAGCATACATGAATACAATGCTTGACCTGCTTGAAGAATTTTCAGAATATAGCCTCTCAACAATTCCAAGGGGTCAGAATCAGATTGTTGGTTGCCTTGCCACTTCAGCTTCCATTTTCAAAATTCCAATCTTTCCTAGCAGGGGATATGAAGTTGAGATCAAGCATAGACCAACAATGCCTAATAATATTAAGTACTGGTAGGTTTTTGAAGATGAAAAGAAAATAGAAGGTTTCCTCAAAATGGAAGATGGATTTGAAAATTTGAATATTGATGAAGAATATTGTGATGAAGAGGTGGATGTATTTGTTTTCACAAAGGATGGTTAGTTCAAAAACTAGATTACTGGTAGAGATATAGTGCAGCTGAAGAGTAACATCATTCCCAAGGGTCTAGTCCCATTGGAGAAAATATTTGATAACAATGATGTGGTCAGGAGTCCAAAGATTACAGTAAATGAAGGGGATGTTGAATATTGCAACATTGTGACTCACGAAGATCCCAAGATCATCAAGTTGTCCAAAACACTCATCCCAGAAGTCAAGAAGAGATAAATAAATTTAATGAAAGAATTCCCTGATGTTTTTTCCTAGAGCTATGAAGATCTGAAATTTTATGACACCAAGGTAATTCAACATGTGATCCCAATTAAAGAAGATCATAAAAATTTCAAATATAAATTAAGAAGGATAAATCATTTGTTGTTGCCCCTAATTGAGAAAGATATAAAGAAGCTATTTGAATCCAAGATCATAGTATCTTTAAGGTTTTCCAAATGGGTGGCAAATTTGGTGCCTATTAGAAAAAAAGAGTGGGGAGATCAGATTGTGTGTGGACTTCAGAAATTTGAATAGGGTGTCTCAAAAGGATAACTACCCACTGCCAAAGATGGATCACATTCTACAGAAAGTGGTAGGTTCTCAAAAAATGTCAATGTTGGATGGTTTCTCTAGGTATAATCAGATCATGGTGCACCCTGATGATCAAGAAAAGACAACATTCACAACACCATGGGGTACATTCATGTATGCCAATATGCCTTTTGGGCTCATGAAGGCAGGGGAAACATTTCAAAGAGATATGGACATAGCTTTTGTTGATGAAAATGACAAATTCATTTTTATCTACCTAGATGATATCACTGTGTACTCAGTTTCTGATGAAGAACATCTCAAACATTTAAGAAGGGATTTTCAGAAGTGCAAAAAGTTTGGCATTTCATTGAACCCCAAGAAGTGAAATTTTGGCATGGAAGAAGGCAAGCTATTGGGACACATTATTTCAAAGGAGGGGATAAAGATAGATCCCAACAGAGTTGAAGGGATCTTAAAAATTGGCACATCCAGAAGCAAAAAAGAAGTGCAATCTTTCCTGGGGAAAGTGAATTTTCTGAGAAGATTCATCCCTAACCTAGCTGAAATCATAAAGTACATCACTAAGATGCTCAAGAAATCCTTTGAAGACATTAAAGTGGAATTGACCAAGGCCCCAGTAATGGCTATTCCTAACTTTGAAAAAGACTTTATATTGTTAACTTTTTCCTCAGAGCACACCATTGCTGGTGTTTTACTACAAAACGATGACCAAAATTTTGAGACGCCTATAGCATACTATAGAAGGACATTGAGGGATTCCCCATTGAAGTATGATATCATGGAAAAGTAGGCATATGGACTGGTCAAGGCTCTGAAGGATTTCAGATTTTATATCATGCATTCTCATACCACTACTTATGTGCCCAATTTTTTTTTCAAAGATATTGTAACTCAGCCTGATCCTAAGGGAAAAAGGAGAAAGTGGATAGCTGTGTTGTTGGAATATTTCCTTGAGATCAAACCTACAAATTTGATCAAAGGGCAGAGGATTTCAAGGCTGATGGCATAGACAAACTATGAACTCATGGGAATAAATTTCATTGTTGATTTGTCAGCAAATTCAGGAAAGGAAAGAGTCCCCCAGATATCCCAAAGATTCCTTGACTCCCCATGGTATGCATACATCATTTATGCGTTGAGAAATTTGCAAGCTCCTCTTGAATTGAGTAAAACTAAGGCCATGAGCTTAAAGATGAAAGAAACAAAGTTTTTTATGGTAGATCAATCTCTATATTGGAAGTATCCAAGGGAAATTTTGTTGAGCTATTTGATAGACGAGGAAGTAGAGAGGACGATCAGAGAATTCCATATGGGTGACTGTGGAGGACATCATTATTGAAAAAATATTGTGCACAATATATCGAGGGCAGGTTTCTATTGGCCTAGAATCTTTTCTGATGTCTACAAAGAGGTTTCAAGATGTCACAAATGGAAAATTTTAGATGGGAAAAGAAAATTGTGGCCTTTACCTTTGAAACACATCTCTGTTGAAGCGCCCTTTAGACAATGGGGCCTTGATTTCATAGGAGAAATTAATCCATAGTCCTTATCTCAGCACAAGTGGATTTTGACAACCACATATTACTTCACTAAGTGGATTGAGGCAGTTCCTACCAGGAAGACCACATGTGTTGTTATCATCCAATTTTTGGAGGACAATATTTTGTCTAGGTTTAGGTGTCCAATCAAAATCATTACAGAAAATGCAACAACATTTAAGTCCAAAAATATGGATGAATTTTGCAGCGACTACAACATAACCCTTGGTCACTCCACATCTTATTACCCTCAAGGTAATGGTTTAGCTGAGTCATCAAATAAAATATTAACCATAATTATCAAAACGTTGTTGCAAGATAACAAAACATATTGGCACACAAAGCTCATTCATGCACTATGGGTTGACAGGATCAATCCAAAAAGATCTATTGCCACTTCACCCTTTCAGATTGTTTATGGCACATAAGCAATTTTTACTACTACATTAGGGTTTCCAGTGATGAGGTTGTTACAGGAGCATGATGCTGAAACATATGCCACTCAAAGAAGAAAAGATGAACTGATCAATGTCTGACAAACAAGAGAAAAGGCCTTGAATAATGCTCAGTTGCACCAAGATAAGATCAAAAACTCTATTGACAAGCATACCAAGGAGGATGACTTCAAAGTGGGAGACTTGGTATTGATATGGGATTCCAAAAATGAAGAGAAGGGAAACCATGGGAAATTTGACCATATATGGCTAAGACCTTTCAAAATTGTAGCATACCATGGGAATAATGCCTATATGATACAGGAAAGTAATGGATACATCATTGGAGGAGGACCTGTGAATGGCAGCTTCCTCAAACATTATATCGTTTAAAAAAAACATCACCCTTTCTAGTCATTGTACATGACCATTTTATTCTTTCAGTTGAAGCAGTTGAAATTAGATCACCAGAACTAAAGCCCGAGGTGAAGGCCCTGAGTAATGCTAAGTAGATTTTGAGTTCTCCGATTAAATGTTGGTAAATTGATTTGTAGGAATAGATCATATCCCAATGGGTAGGCACTCATTTTTCCATTCTTTGCTACCTCGCAGGGAGGATAACATCCCCAGTTGGAGCCCATGTTATCACCATGACAATTTTTGTGTGAAATCCAGTTTCCAGGACTTAGCGAGGAGATAAAATGATGTGGAGGTGTGATAAACTGGAGGATAGGGCCAAATATAGTGGGAGGAGGCTAAAACTAGTGAAAATGTGGAGTTGATGGGACCCAATGGGTCACAGATTGTGGGTGTTGCAGATCGACGGTCGGGGATCATTTCCGGGGGAGAACGTGCACAAAGAATAATTCCCGAGTGCAGGCTGAAAATTAAACTGTGGTTTCAGCTCGAGAACACATAGAGCCACTGGGTGCATTTCGGGGTGATAAGAAGGTTTACCCAAACCACTTCCCCTCGACCCTGAAATCGAAAAAGTATATAAAGGGGTGTACTTGTCATTATTTTATTATTTTTCAAATTACTGGAACATTAGAAGATTGGTGCGATCGCTCCATTCAAACTAAAGCTCAACAACGTTCCAAACTCATGCATTTTCTTCTCATTCACAAGTATTTTTCATCACCACCATGGAACCTATCATTATGTTAGTAGCGGAACAATATCCCATGTCAAACGAAGAATCCCTAATTGACAGAGATTCAGATGTGTTCGACAATGAAATAATTGTCTCGCCCATTTCCTTGTCCAGAGGTAATCTGTCAGATGATATAGGGAAACATATTTTCTTCCTTGAAGAAGTCTAGGCCACCATATTCCCTTACGTTTTCGAGGTCACATTCCCCTTCCCCGAATTCATAGGTTGGTGCATAGAGAAATATTCACAGGAAGAAAATGTTGTCTTAAATAAACTGGGGTCTGAGGGCCTATGTAGAGTAGATAGTTTGTTAATTCGATATGACCTCAGCATACCAGAGTCCCCCTCCACAGTGTTTGAACTATTTGAAGAAGAAAATATAATCATGGTTTACAGGGAATGTCCTCCGAAGTCAAAAAACTATTTTTGCAAAAAAATTTCAAACTAGAACATATTTCTGAGAGTCTGTCCCTGCCAATGAGTGTAAATATCATGGTTATTGAATTCCAATGGGTTTGTTCCATATTGAGTCATATTTTAGGTCTAGATATTGACAAGTATGTGGTTGAGGTCCTGTTAGGTTTTTTGTTAGATTTTTTCCAGTCAGAGTCCAGTCAGTCATTTTGCATCAACTTTGGTAGATTCATAGCTGATAATATCCACAAGCATCTAGTGAATGTTTAGTCACTAAGACATTTCAAATATTACAAATACTTTCTGAAGACTTTCCTGGAGACAAACAAGAGAGAGTTCCCTGAAGCAACATTCATATAAACTAAATGTAAAAGAATTAGAATGCTCATCTATATCAAAAATGTCATGTCCAGAGTTTATAACCTGATTTTCAACACCAACCTACCAAGATTCCTAGATGACATGAAGATTTATTTACAGCCAAATATAGAAAACAGAGTGGGGGACTGGGTGTTGTTCATGCATTCAACAATGATATGGGTTTATGGTTGTCATGAGTCCCCCTATCATTTGCCTATTTTTCTCATAACCATAGTCTTTTCTCTGGATTTCATTAGGCAAAGAATCATATCAGAGATAGAGCACTTCCTAAAACTACACAAGGAATCCAACTTCAAATTCCCTTTCATCATTGGACCCTTCATTGTAAAAATTAGATCATGCTTATCTCAGATCCTGGCCAAGCTCAAGGATTTTGGACTTGCACAACTACTGGGAAGAAGATATGATCAACATCATTTCATATCCAAGAGAAGACTGATAAACAAACAATCCCCCTATGAGCATGAACATGTTGAGAGATTTGACAAATTGGAAAATCTAGATGTCTGCGCTGATATGGAAAAAATATTGCAGCCAACTCAAACACATCAAGTGGAGGAAAAACCACAACAAACTCAAATACAAAAGACTCCTCGAAATATGATAGTTAAAGTTACCAATAAAAGTGTTTACAACAAAAGGACAAGTTCAGAGTCCCTAGGCACCAACAGTTAGCAGACTACCCCTAAAAACATGAAGATCACACAATCCCCACAGATAGTGGATCTAGAAAAGCAAGAGCCTAAAAAACATGTAAATATAGATATGGTGGAGAGTGGCATAAACAATGTAGAAGTTGGAAAAGGCAGCAAGCTCCAAAGTGAGGGAAGCTCAAGAACTTTCAACAACAAAAAGAACATATTTGATAAGGCAGCTAGAGCACCCTATTAATCTAAAGAAGATTTGGCACAACAATATTCTAAGAAAGTAAACTTGGCTATGAATGAAATGAGGGATTTAATCCCCAAGGTACAAAATATATCTTAGCATAAGTCTTCTTTGTTCACAGTGAGAGATGTAGAGAAGAAGAAAATCAATATGGCAGTTGCAAATGAGGATAAAGTATTTGAGATCAAGATGAAATATGAGAACATCAGTGCTTCTGACAAAGTGAAATTCCACAAGAATACCAGTGACATGATGTATTCAGATTACTTGGGTCTAATCCCAAAGAATTCAAAACTTTCAACCTATGCAATTAAGTTGGAAGGGTAGTTGAGGCAATAAAAATCATCTAGCAGAGCTTGGCAAACTCAGGTCAAGAGGCTGGAATCTGAAGGCCCTCAGGGAGTGAAATCCTCCTTAGAATAAAAAGACAAGCTAATTCAAATATTGAAGAAAAAACTAAAAATGTCTGCCACAGATCATACACAAACAACATAATTGGTTTCTCTAGAACAAGAGAAGGAGGCATTTCGACAAGAGGCATTGAATTCCAAGGCCAAGGTATTATAGCTGGAGCAAGAAAAAGTGAAATGGTCACAAGGGCAGACAGAAGTACCAAACATGGTTGTTGTTGTACCTTCTACTGTAGAAGTTGGGCCAAGCACTGAAGGACATGTCCAATATATCTCCCAAGTCAACCTAGAGGTGGGAGAAATAAAGGTCTAAAGGGAGATATAGAGAAATTAAAGCAGGAAATGAAAACAAAAAATGAGAGGATGGCTCAATTCCAAAAGGGCAATCAAGCTTTGCAAGAAAGAGTGGACAAGTTGAAAATAAGGTTAAGAGGTAAAGGACTAATGCAAGGAGCCAAGCACATCATCTGACACTAGTACATATTGTAAAAATTTTGACGTTCTATTTGCGGCGTTATGGACAAAATTGGCTATACTGTTGAAAAATAGAGGAAATTTAAATTTTATTTTCCATATTGCCCGATAACATCGCTATTGCCACATTGACATCTCTCTTTCCACGTTGTCATATCTCTTTCCACGTTGTTTTCTCTCTTGCCACGTTTTCCACATAGGTTTCTCTCTTGCCACGTTTATGACATAGTCGTCTCTCTTGCCACGTTTATGAGGATAGTTGTCGCAGTTGTGACATTGTGGAAACTAGGTTTTCCCCCTCCAATGGTCACCTAGTATTTTGACCAAGTCAACTTTGATTTGGTCAATGATCATCGGAATTGCGACATTATAAATCTATAAATATGTTGAATTTTACAGATGTTGCGACAATTTTTCTATAATAACAACACTTCAAAAAGGGTTTGCGGGTATTCTCGACTAGAGTAAAAATATTAAAAGACATTGTACTATGGCTCTTCTCGTTCGTTTTAATTTTCTGATCGGTCGAATTTTAAAGGAAAGAACTATTAAAATGCATTTTATTAGGGCTAGAGTACATGATGGGCAACGATGACCTGTGAATGGGGCCAACATTGAATTTTTTTCAAAATGTTTATGTGTGACATTGTTAAGAACCCAATATTGAATACAAAAGAACCACAACAGATATACAAGAACAATATGCAAAATATCCTTTATTACCATCAAACCCTTGAGGTAGGGAAACACCATACAATGGATCATATTATGGAAGGGATCCTCTCCTGTTCACTTGCCTCTTTGATTGGGCATCCTCCTATTGAGCTACCTCTCCAAAAACAATAATTCTCTTCATGTTTCATTACATTGCTTGAACCCCTTTATATAGTGCTACCATCAACTATGAACATTCTAGAGGTGGAATCTTCTAGAAGTATAACCTTCTAAGAAGTCCTCTTACATTTACTATATCCAATTACTCATTTATTATATCTAACTACCATAGTGGACCTTATTTAATAATATAGTGGACCTAGTCCACCTTAAATTGAATGACCTCCACTATTATCACTATGGGCCCTCTGGGCCCCCCCACTACCTCTCTAGCTACCTTACATACATCATACATCCTTGATTCTTGAAACCCTCCCATACCGTCAAGGCATGTGTCTAGTCTAACCATGTCAAATTTCGATGCATACAGGCGCCTATTGAAGAAATTTCAACGTTGGCCCCATTCACTGCTCACCATGCAGGGTAGGTTCATGACATTTTTGGTGGTTGAATTGGAAGTTCCATGAAATTTCAAGAGAGTTCCAACAAATATTCTACATATGGAAAGAACGACATTTGATAATGAGACGCCCATAATGATTGTTGTTTCAAACATGGATGATATCAAAGATTATGTGGCTGGGAAATCATACATCCTTGAGTCTTGAAATCCTCCCATATTGTCAAGGCATGTTTCTAGTCTAACCATGTCAAATTTCTATGCATATAGGCACATACTGAAGAAATTTCAAATTGGGTGTTTTTCTGAGAGGAACTCATATCTACAACGCTTTTCTACAAATTTTGCACAAAAATATACCGAAAACTTCGAGAATGTTACGGCCCTCTTTTTTTTGCTCCGAAAAAAAATCTGCAAAAATAAAAAATATTTGCCCACAATGTCTTCCCAAGGAAAGTGCTCTGATAACACTTGTTAAGAACCCAATACTGAATACAAAATCACCACAACAGATATACAAGAACAATATGCAAAATCTCCTTTATTAATATCAAACCCTTGAGGTAGGGCAACACGATACAATGGATCCTATTATGGAAGGGATCCTCTCCTGTTCACTTGCCTCTTTGAGGGGGCATCCTCCTATTGAGCTACCTTTCCAAATACAATAATTCTCTTCATGTTTCATTACATTGCTTGAACCCCTTTATATAGTGCTACCATCAACTACGAACATTCTAGAGGAGGAATCTTCTAGAAGTAGAACCTTCTATGAAGTCCTCTTACATTTATTATATCCAATTACCCATTTATTATATCTAACTACCATAGTGGGCCTTATTTAATAATATAGTGGAACTAATCCACATTACATTGAATGACCTCCACTATTATCACTATGGGCCCTCTGGGCCCACCCACTACCTCTCTAGCTACCTTACATTCCATACCCCTTATGAAAGCATTGTCCTCAATGCTTGATGTACAACCATATACCAGGGTCCCATGGATAATTGTGGACCATAATGTTGAAGAAGATTGAAGAACCAAGGTACCATGTAGAAAATAAATCCACCATGCTGAAGTAGTCCAACCACCATTGTAAGCCCGGGTCCCATGTCCAAGTGCTCATGTGAACTCCCCGCGGAAGATTTTGGAACCCAATAACCAACTCCAATTGATGCTCCAAATACTGACACCTATCATGTGGATCCAAATAAGAAGATCCATCCACATAGTGGAAAAGGGTCATAGCAGAATATGGAATGAATAATACCACTGTAGAATATGTAGACTGAACGCTAGTAACTAGCTCCTGATGTGGGACATTGATGTTCTCTACAGAATGTGGAGTAGAGTCATCAAATAAAATATGAAAGAGGTTGTCATCCCATAAATGACAACTATCCATATACCAATCATCACAATCTGCCTCAAAATCATACCAAGCATATATTTCTTGATTATATTCATCCTTGAGTCCCTCCATAAGAAATCTCTCCTACATGTTATTCAATGAATCTTGAATACTACGAAAACTATCATGGAGGCCGTCTGTGAGGTTGTTTGTGAGGCCGTCTGTGAGACCATGTACAAATGCATCCAATTTGTCATCCAATGTGTGAAACAATTGGGCTTTGAATGATTCAAGAATTTCTTTCAGGTTTTGAGAATAAATAGCCATCTAATCATCCTATGAACTCACTCAATAAGTTACGACAGAAAATCACGGCTTTTTCTGGAAAACCCTAAAAAACTGATGAAGTTAAAATGTTCATAACTTCACTTTCCGGACTTTGTTTTGGCTGTTTTGGTTTTTGAAATTGGGTGAAATTGTGAGAGGAACTCAGATATGTAATTTATTTGGGCAAATTTTGCCTCCAGATGCTACAGAAATAAAAAATTTATCGCCGCCGTCCACGGAAAATATCCTGAAAATTTGCAGATTTTAAAAATTCAATATCTTGACTTCCCGGACTCCGTTTAGGACGATTTGTTTTTTAAAATTGGGTGTTTTTCTGAGAGGAAATCATATATACAACCCTTTTCTGCAAATTTTACACAAAAATATACCGAAAAATTCGATAATGTTGTGGCCTTCTTTTTTCTGCTCCGAAAAAAAAACTGCAAAAATAAACAATATTTGCCAACAATGTTTGCCAACAATGTTTGCCCAAGGAAAGTGATCTGATACCACTCATTAAGAAACAAATAGATCTACAAATATAATCACCACAAATACTGAATACACAATAGATCCAAAGAGCAATATAGAAGAAAAACACCACTTTATTATATCTGTTAAGGTCCTAACCCGCACATAGGTAGATCAATGTATTCGGATGTAATAAAGGTCAATATTAATAAGACCTTTCAATAAAATAGAATAAGGCAGATGTAAGAAGACCTAATATAAGCTTCCGCTTCTAGAAGGATCTTCCTCTAGATGCTTCTTTTTAGTATAAATAGGAGTTGAGGGTATGAGAACCCTAGCTTGGATATTATTGTAACAGAGCACTGCTCAACTGGAGGTTGCCCCCTCGAAGAGGCCTGTGAACATTGCTATCTGATTCAAAGTGCTATTTCTGTTTCTATTTCGTATATCATTTCTGTGTATTGTGAAGATTATGCTGGATATTTTACTGTTATTCTGTCATTTCTAGCATT
>ML780805.1:566560-594086 GCA_009831015.1 Picea engelmannii
GAATGGTGGTACAACACTACATACCATACAGCCACTCGCATGACTCCTTTTGAAGCAGTGTATGGACAGAAGCCACCATCAGTTCTCTCATACTTACCGGGTACCTCGAAGGTCCAGGCGATCGACCAAACACTTACAGTCCGAGAGGATATCCTTCGTACCCTTAAAGAGAAATTGGTCATGGCCCAGAACAGAATGAAGCAGCAAGCAGATCAAGATCGTTCGGAACGTCAATTTGGAGAAGGGGATCAGGTGTTTCTGCGGCTGCAACCATATAAGCAAACTTCCCTCAAGGTCGAGCAGTGTCAGAAGCTAGCACCCAAATTTTATGGCCCTTACACAGTTCTAAAGCGTGTGGGAAAAGTCCCATATCAGTTAGCTCTGCCCAGTCAGTCGAAGCTACATCCTGTTTTTCATGCTTCCTGCTTGAAGAAGGTGATTGGAACCAGGTGCCAACTTCAAACCAACCTTCCAGCGTTAGCTGAAGAAGGATCCATTTGGCTACAACCAGAAGTAGTTTTGGACCAAAGGGAGCGTCGCCTGTGTCAGAGAACCATCAAGGAAGTGCTAGTATAGTGGAAAGATATGACTCCAGCAGATGCCACTTGGGAACCAACTACCATTCTGCAGCAGTTTCCACATCTCAAGCCTTGAGGACAAGGCTGTTTTTAAGGGGACAGACATGTTAAGGTCCTAACCCGCACATAGGTAGATCAATGTATTTGGATGTAATAAAGGTCAATATTAATAAGACCTTTCAATAAAATAGAATAAGGCGGATGTAATAAGACCTAATAGAAGCTTCCGCTTCTAGAAGGATCTTCCTCTAGATGCTTATTTTTAGTATAAATAGGAGTTGAGGGTATAAGAACCCTAGCTTGGATATTATTGTAACAGAGCACTGCTCAACTATAGGTTGCCCCCTTGAAGAGGCCTGTGAACATTGCTATATGATTCAAAGTGCTATTTCTATTGCTATTTCATATATCATTTCTGTGTATTGTGAAGATTATGTTGGATATTTTACTGTTATTCTGTCATTTCTAGCATTTCATTTATGTTCTGCATATTTTATATATCTGGTATCTTGCAATATCAAACCCTTGAGGTAGGGCAACACTGTACAATGGATCCTATTATGGAAGGGATCCTCTCCTGTTCACTTTCCTCTTCGAGGGGGCATCCTCCTATCGAGCTACTGCTCCAAATACAATACTTCTCATCATATATCATTACACTGCTTGAACCCCTTTATATAGTGCTACCATCACCTAAGAACATTCTAGAGGAGGAATCTTCTAGAAGTAGAACCTTCTAAGAATTCCTCTTACATTTATTATATCTAATTACCCATTTATTATAGCTAACTACCATAGTGGGCCTTATTTAATAATATAGTGGACCTAGTCCACCTTACATTGACTGACCTCCACTATTATCACTATGGGCCCTCTGGGCCCCCCCACTACCTCTCTAGCTACCTTACAACATATATACAAGAACAATATGTAAAATCTTATTTATTACTATCAAACCCTTGAGGTAGGGCAACACCATACAATGGATCCTATTATGGAAGTGATCCTCTCTTGTTCACTTGCCTCTTTGAGGGGGCATCCTCTTATTGAGCTACCTCTCCAAATACAATAATTCTCTCCATGTTTCATTACATTGCTTGAACCCCTTTATATAGTGCTACCATCAACTATGAACATTCTAGAGGAGGAATCTTCTAGAAGTAGAACCTTCAAAGAAGTCCTCTTACATTTATTATATCCAATTACCAATTTATTATATCTAACTACCATAGTGGGCCTTATTTAATAATATAGTGGACCTAGTCCACCTTACATTGAATGAACTCCACTATTATCACTATGGGCCCTCTGGGCCCCCCACTACCTCTCTAGCTACCTTACAGACATCATACATCCTTGATTCTTGAAACCCTCCCATATCGTCAAGGCATGTGTCTAGTCTAACCATGTCAAATTTCGATGCATATAGGTGCCTATTGAAGAAATTTCAACGTTGACCCCATTCACTGCTCACCATGCAGGGTAGGTTCATGACATTTTTGGTGGTTGAATTGGAAGTTCCATGACATTTCAAGAGAGTTCCAACAAATATTCTACAGATGGAAAGAACGACATTTGACATTGAGACGCCCATTATGAACGTTGTTGCGAACATGGACGATATCAAAGATTATGTGGTTGGGAAATCATACATCCTTGAGTCTTGAAATCCTCCCATACTGTCAAGGCATGTTTCTAGTCTAACCATGTCAAATTTCTATGCATACAGGCACATACTAAAGAAATTTCAATGTTGCCCCCATTCACTAGTGCTCACTATGTGGGGTCGATGCATGACATTTGTGGTGGTTGAATTGGAAGTTCCATGACATTTCAAGAGAGTTCCAACAAAGATTCTATGGATGCAAACAATGAAATTTGAAAAATATTAGATGCCCCTTTATGAACGGTGTTGCAAACATGGACGATCTCAAAGATTATGTGGCTGAGACATCAAACATCCTTTATTCTTGAAAGGGAGTTATTATCAATCTTGGTGGTTGGGAATGTTAAAACGGTGGGGATTTTTAGAATTTCTCCACATGTTCCATCATAGTTGTAGAATCGTGACCTTCAAACTTTAGGATGTGGTTGATACAATGATTCCCAACAGGTAGTAGATTTGGATATTCTAGAATGCCATTGAAATCCAAGGGATCATAAAACTCATGAGATTCTTTTTAAGTAATATGTACCTCAAAACCTGATGCTTCCTTCTCATTAAACTCATCTTCATAATATACCTTGTTTTTTATGCATTCCCGTGATCTCATTCTTCTATTGTACTATTTATTTAAAAATGTAATTCATACTATCACCAATATTTAAAGAAACAAAAAATTCGGATTTTTTCTTGGCCTTTCTCTTCTTCATTGCTTAATTTAATATCCATATCACCTCGAGGAAGAGATGAGATGAGATGATTTCCTTTTCATCACTAAGCCATATGTTTCTCTAGACCAATGTTTAAATTGAAAATCAACTTCATAATCAGATCTATAATTAGCATAACTAGTGGGAACAAAAGATGTAGAATTTACCAATTTAGTGTTTTTCTTTTGCTGCATAAGGCTTTTACCTTCAACACCTTGATTTCCTAGAGGAAAAGAACATTTTGATAAAATCTAATGAAGAATGCTCCAAATCTATCTTAGAAGAGCTTTTCTCATTGTTGGATGTATCATAACCAAAGGTTTTACCCTCCTGCCATCCACCCTCGCAATCTACCCACTCATCAACAACATGAATATCATTAATATGTGGCCAACACTAGACTTAGGGTTGTCCATATTTTGCAATAGCTAGAATCATTGTGTATTAATGAAAACTGACTTAAGTTTTACATCATCAAACAAAAAATTAAGGAATCTATTCTTGAAACATCCATATATCCCACACATATTCTACCTATTAATTAGAAAGAAGCTATCATTAGACCAGAAACAATATTTCCATCACTAAAAATCAGATAATGTATTTGTTGACCCAAGCATAGTTCATGTAAGTTAACACCACATACTTGGTGGGGGATAGCCCCCACTCCTGACCTCCTCCATCTGCACCACACCAAGTTGACTTGATTAAACAACACCATAAATGATGAGCATTTGAGTTATTATGTTCCAACAAGGACCTAAAAGTGAGATTTTGGAGCCTAAAGTCCCTAGAATCCATTCAATTATGAGTTTTGAATCACACGTCACACCAAGTTGACTTGAACATATGATTTGAAAGAAAATATTGAGAAATTCTCAACATATGAAATAATTTAGTCTAGCAAGGCTCTAGACGTGAGATTTTGGAGCCTAAAGTCCCTTGAATTCATTAAATGACTAGTCTTGAATCCTAAATGACTTACCATTTTCCATATTTTTCCTAAAGTCATTTTTGGAAGGTTTAAAACTGCATGCAACTCAACCCAGTTGTTTTTTCCATGGCCTAAATTTGAAAGAAACATAATTTCCATTAGAAAAATACAAGACACCTCTAGCTCCACATGGTCTTGGGTTGCCTTGGTTAACACTATGAAAACATCCCCAAGCATAATTCTTGTCCTGAAGGATTTCAAATTATAGGAGTCCTCTGAAAAAAAAAGTTGCTTTAAATTCTGATAGTTTTATTTGATTGTATGGAATATTTCCCTAGGACAAAAGAATTTTCCCTGAAACAAAATAATTTACATTTCAAGCAATCTACATTGCCTAAGAAACAACAAATGGGAGAGATTTTTGATCCACTGCAACAGGATCATTCAACTAGTTCTTTTATTAGTCAACCAAAGAATTACCATTGGACCACTTCCCAACTCCTCCAATTAAGCACAATATCTCCTTCCATACTTCTTTAGCACGGGGATAGTGAAATAGTAATAAGTATGTGTTGGATAGTCTCTTCATCCATTATCCATAAATAACAAAGTCATGAACCATGCCATGCTCTCTTTTAAAAATTATCCCAATTTAGAATTTCATTGCTCAAAGCCAGCCAAAGAAGAATCCTAGATTTCATTGGAACTTTTAACATCAAAATTGGTTTCCACCACTAGCAATCATTATGATCCCCATCAAGAAACACAATTTTGTACCCAAAACAGTAGAGTGCTATCTAATTGGGCTCTAGTTCCATACCAAATAATCATCCTCCTCTCTAAGGTGACTATATTTTTCCAAAAAAAATCCTATCATTGAATTCCATTGGGTGGTCTCCTCCCACTCCAAACCTGAATCCCTAGCTAACTTCCAACCATGCTGCTAGAATGTTCTTTTTCCCAAATTTGTTGCATCAACAATTTTTATTTTTATTTTTATGGATTTGATTTTTCTAATAGATACAAAAAGAATATGCTTTTTGTCACACCCTATCTAGGGGTCAACCCATATGATGGGAAGAAAAGTGTTATTCTCCTATGATCTGTACATTTAAGATCAAATTTGTCCTTAAATATAAATAAATAATTGAAAATAATACACAAAGAAATAATTGCATTCTCTCAATACACACACATGACCACATATCAATGCACTCTACACAAATGCTAATGAGGTGTGTTTTTTCAATGACACACATACATTTAGTGTGCATTATTTTGCTTGGTGGATGCAACATGATGTGTGTCCATGGGCGAATTGAAGTAATCCATAGCATCATTATAAGAATTTTTTAGGCCTCTTTCATGCAACATGTGGGATGTGATTAGAAAGCCATAAATACTCTGGTTATTGGACTATCATAGAATTTTGAGCAAGAGCACATACAATTGGTGGTAGTTACAAATTGACAATAGACTTGTTGACAGACATTATTGTTATACTTCAGTACTATTTGAAAAAGTGCCCAACATGGTGATGAAAGTTAAAATGTATTGTGTTTCCATTAGTTTTAGAAGTTTGTTCCAAGGATATTTAAACAAAATATAAATTAGGAAAGTCTTGTTGGATGTGATAAATAGGATTTATTTTCATTTCTAATTGATTTAGAGGCACCACCCAAAAGTAATTTCATTTCCCAAAATGATAGTTACTTGATGGGTAGGGTTACCCATCAAATGTAATCCTTGATTCCATTGGCCAATTATATCACTAGCTCAACAAACCCACTGATAGTTATTGGGACATTAGAATAGTTAACAATGATCTTTTACAACAGAGAGCATGTAGTTTTCATGTAAGAATAACACGTTAACAATTAAAGTTGACAAGAATTTAGAGTTTGTTAATTTGACTCCGGGAGGTCAAAAGTGATGTACAAGTCATGATAAATATTAATATGTAATCCTTTCATCGTTTGGAATCCTCCATCAAAAGCACAACATGCCCCACGCTACGCTTTCTATAGACTTTCTATAAATTTCCTCCCGAAATTCTGGAAAATAGGTTTTAGTTATCCCTTTGTATATATTAATCTGAGATATATGTGTAAAATGTGAGAGAGGTTATTTTATATGAATATGTATTTTAGATAAACCTCTCTCATTTTCCCAAAATTCTGCTCCAGTCATTCACAATATTTTCTGCAAAAAGATGTCTAAAACGGGACTTTTCTCAGTCTAAAAAATAGGCTATGAAGATGTGAATATATCTCTCTTTCTGTAATACCTGTGTAAAATATGAAATAGGTTATTGTACTTTGGCATATCAGGAACACAAAAATCCTCCCGTTTCTCAATATTCATCTCTTATTGGCCACAATCTCTTCGGAAAAAAGATGACTAAAAAGGTCATTTCTAGAAAATGTGCCTTCAAAGTTTTTTGGAAATTGAAGTGGAATGATGGGTTAGGGGTTTTCTAAATTATTGAGAAAATTTAGGGGGTTAGGGGGTAATGTTAGGGATTAAGGGAAAGTATAATATTAGGAAATGAGTGAGGGGAAGGAGTGCAAAAGGGAAAAACACATCCCTACCCTGGAAAAACATAGGGTAAGCTAGGGTTTTAGGAAAAATGATGTAAATGGGTAAAATATGCATGGAGAGTGTATGAGGTGTCAACGGATTTATTTACTCTTGAATTTTCCCTCTTGAAACTTTACATATCAAAATTTATCCTCCTTTAATGAAAACGCATCAAAACTGGGAAAAGCACAATGAACTTGTTGAAAGTGCAGCAAAAATGCTGGAATGAGCAACAAATTGCTAGGGTTTTCTCTTTTTCAAGGAAATTTGCTCTGAAAATGCAGAGATATGATTTCTGAAGATGTGGGAGATCTTCTTTGAGATAAATGAGTGAGATAATTCTCTTGAAATGGTCTTTGTATATTTTAAATGTCACTTTTTCAAAATGGTGGGGTGGCCCACCGATTTCACCATTTCTTTTGAACTTGAGTAACTTAGGAATATTTGAAACAACTTTGAAAATTTTTAGAACCAATTACATCAATATTGAAACACTTTATGACTTTAAATCAAAATTGAGAGATATTTCCTTTTACTGCTCCTGCCTTTAGTAGTTTTATGAGTGAAATGACACAATATGTTGACCATGACCCTAGTGACCTAATGGTGACACTGAGATGAATGATAATCATGATGATGGGACTGAAATGATGATGATGACTCTTTTGAGTGATGACACAACAAATTTAAATGATGATAATGACTGGGACATGAAATTTTGTGAGGAGTAGTAACATACCTAGACCAACTAACTAATGATCAAATTTTTATTTTGAAGACTCAATGAAATGATAAAAATTTGAAAAAAGACCCTAACAAACCTAGGAAGAGCATATATATTTGATCAATGGTGAAAAACAAACTTTGACTGATGCTAACATTGGCTCCAACTAGGGAATATAGCTCCATAGGAGGTGTCAAGAACACCATATCTTTGAACTCGTAGACCAATGCCTTCTTCATTGGGCATGGAGTCATAAACAAGTGCAAACCTCAAACTGACATCAAATCAAACTGAAAACTGAACTGTACACTATAAATTGCAAACTTTACTGGAAGATACTAGTGAAAAAGATGCTCAACATTGAGCTTATTCATAACACCTACTCTAATTGATATGTACATCACCTGATCAAGTGAAATGGAACAACCAATGCAACCATGTAAGCATTTTTTTCTGCTAACTGAATTCTCCACAAGTGCTTGCTCATGAGCTAGAAGGGAAAAATACTAAAAGGAAACTTCCATAAAAACTTGTAAATAGATTGAATCTTAATGAAATTTTAGATCATGAACCTTCCAGCTGACCTCAATAATGTTGCAAAAGGATATTCATAAGAATGCATATTGATTTCCAACCCATCTAACATATAATTGCTCTGCTCTAGGTGATTTTCATATCTTGATTTTAAAACTTTCCCAACATCCGTGCTTTCTTGAAGCTGCAACTTAAAACAGTGGTGATAAGGCTACAAGACTTCATGTGACCTTTGTGATGAATGTAACAAAACTGTTGATGAATAAAACAACAATGGTGTTTTCTAAAATGAATCTTCCTCACCCCTATTTTCAGGCCCACAAACAACCAAAGGAGAACCATTAGGACTGCATAACTGATCCAAATAATCAGATATTGGATCAGTTAAAACCAAAGAAGGTTGTTGCAACTCTGAGGTAACTATAGGCTCTTGAATCAATGACTGTGTTTTTAGATTGTGTGAGTCCTTCATACCATAGAAAATAGGAATATCACATACAATAAGAGGTTGCTGCTATTTTAAATTAGTGTCAAGTTGTTTCTTTGATTTGGTGAGTTTATAGTTTTTCTTTATGAATTGAAATGTAGCATAACATAAAGGAAAGGAGTTACCTTTAGAGGTTTCATCACCCTCTTCATGGTCACTCTCCAAGTTGTATAAATGCTCACCTGATTCAAAAATTTCATCAAACTTGTCCTTTATGTCATAAACCACATGTGCAAGCTCCTCTTGTTGAGTGCATAATATTGATTTCTTTTCAAGACTGTCCTCAAATGAAAAAATGAAATAATCAGTGTACATATCATGATGAGACAAATAATCAACCTCTTCTCCTTTCACCAATTGTTTTTGAAAAGGATGATTTCTTTGTTGCCTTTTAACAATAGGTTCATCTTGCAAGGACAATGTTTGCATTAACATTTACAAAGTTTCAATTATTATGTCCAACTTACCGTCCAACAATGTGGGACTATCCTCTTTCATTGCTCCATTCCTTTCAACTTTCATATATCATCAGCCTGATCATTTCAATCTGCTCATTCTACCTAGGAAATAACAATATCTGTGCATACCACTTTCTCTCTGAATAGACTGATTTTGTTCCACACATAAATCAATGTATTCTACAAAAGTATTTCGAACCAAGCAAGCATAAAACAAGCTAAATAATCTAGGACTAATGAAAATACCAGCTTGTCTACATTTATTTTTTTAGATAGTTCTATACTTGTTGTTATTCTCGAAATCCATCCTCAAGAAGGGAATGTGGTTCTTTAATACTTTTTTATTGACTTTTTTTATGGATTCTTCTTGTCAACATAAGCACATGCATGTGGACTTTTGAAACAAACATTTGGCTAATATTCATGAATTGGGGGTATCTATCCCACCAAATTCACTCAGGGGTTGAACCTAGCCTCAATATGCTCCCAAGTATTGGTGTTCAACAAACATGAGTACAAAAACAAACATGTCCTAGATGAGACTTGAACCCTAGTGGGGAATTTAACAATGCCTTTCTTTCCAATTGACTTGATCATGAGATACTCTTTTTTTCTTTTCTTTTTCTATTTGTGAAACACACATTTTTGGGCAACCCCATTGTTAAATTTCAAGGTTATTCCAAAACAATTTACACCATGCTTGGGCTGCTTCATGATATTTGGGGTACATGGTGTATGTTCCACCCTTGGATGGTCTGAGATGGATTGGCATGAGAGATAATCCTTGATGGATTTTCATAGTTGATATAACTTTCTAAGTGCATGCTTGACATCAAATGGTTTTTCTTTTATTTTTCTTCCCCATGCGCCTTAGTTGATATAAATGATGGTTTTGTATAAGCTTCTGAATAATTTTGTGCAGTTTATGATATAAATTGTCAACTCATATTTTGAGAAAGAATGATTGTATGATGTTCTGAGTGCATTTAAAGGTTTCTGAACATTTTATTAAATAGTTTTATATATTTAATATCCCGTTGTTCCATGTGAGGCCTTTCACATATTGAATATCTATGGATATAGCTTAGAATCTTGTGACTGACTAGCAGTGATTGTTCCTTTCAAAATCATCCTTCTGAAATAACTTTGGTAACAAAGTTCAACCAATCTCCTGTTTTTTCAAATTTGAAAACAAACTTATCTTGAATGGGAATTCCCATTTAACCATCCTAGAAATTGTGACAGTTTCAACAAAATTTCCAACATACTCAACAATATTGGTTGTGTTATTTGGAATCATTGGAGCTAAATATGTTCAAATCTAAATGTGTCCGACACTGAATCAATTCCATTAGAAAAAAATAATCTCAAGTAAATCTAATGGAAAATAATGGTTTGTCAAGGTGTTCTCTAGACTCGAGTGGTTTAAAAGGGGTGTCATTATGATAATGACCCAATTTCAAACCCCAGTAGCTATAGTACTTTGATATTGTATATGAGTTGGCCAAGTTTAAAGACCCTCAAGATAAAAAGGGATTTACCATAATAATGCAGAGTTTGGGCTAACAAATCCACATGGTTAAGAAAAGAACATTTACCTTATCAAAAAATATAAATGAAAAAGAATAACCAGTTGGTATCTTTGACAGGGTAGAAATTCATTGTGTGCAAATATTGTCATGGAGTTCTTGTAGCTGGAAATTTTCTCTCTACTTCTCAAGGATTTGAACTTGAAATGATTGAAACCAATAATACACCATCATTGTGAAATAGTATATTAATACATTTTATTGAAACTTCAATCATACAGAGTCTACATGGCTCTGTTTTTTCCTTTGCTTCTAATACATTTGTGTGAAATTTCAGTTCTAGGATTCATGTTTAGGAATTCCAATTGCAAACTTTATATGTATTCTTCTCGGTATTATATCTACTAGTTTTATGTCTATAACTACATTATTGAATACAAATTTCATATAGCAATGTTTTAAAGTAATAATTCTCTTCCAATCCCATTTATTTATTGGAAAGAGTGCTAGGTGTAGACTTAACTTTTTGGTTCAGGATTCATTTCATTATTTACCCTTTGTGTATTGTAATGCTATTTTAATTGTTGGTTGGTAAACAATGTCATCTTTCAGAGGTTGTTTATCGTATTTTAAAATCTATAAGAGTGAGGTATTGAATGATTTTCATGAACATCATATCACTATTCTACCCAAATACCAATGACACCATCATCCATGTCATCCATTACATTTGTATGTCTGGTTGAATCATTATTCTGGGACCATAGATATTTCAAATTATTGCAATATTTCTCTCTACTCTTTCATAACATATATTCCAAATAGAAATTATTATTTCACATTTCTCCTTGCAACAAAAAATGTGCGTGATATTAAGAAAGAATGGATTTTGAGCCATGGGATCTTCAATATAAAATTTGATTGAATTAGCATTGATGCTTCATAAACTTTGCAAACTTTGTCATCTTCTAAAGACTTTTAGAGCTAACTAACTAGCACTGGGAGTGGGACAAACTTATCTCCATATTTAAACAAAAATAAGCTACATTGTTCGGTAATGTGTTGAGCGTTTGTCATGACATCACTTATGTCCTAAACTAGTCCTTTGGCGTCATCTTCAACATTGCATATGCTATATTTAGCATGTTGTATGTTTGATTTGAGTTGATTTATATTTGAAGGCTCCATGGTACACACATTTGCCAAAACTAGATTGAATTCCATTTTTCATAAAATAATTCTGTTCAAAATTGTAATTTCTTAGCCATATCTACAAATATTATAAAAAAAATTGATATGGAGAGGAAAACCATCTTCCCAAATCTGTTGTGCCTATGAAGTGAATTCATTAAAATTGTGCTTGGTATTTTTAAAATATTTGTCTCAGTTTTCCAGGTTGGGTATCTTCTTAAATTTTTATTTGATTTCTTCCATCGTGTATAAATACATTCATGTGCTTGCTATTGCAATTGATGGATGCATATATTCCATATCAACAACTACTAATTTAGTAGTTTATATTTCAATTTGATCCTTATATGTCCCTCTTATGTATTTTTTAATTAACTACCTTTCTTTGTTTATCAATTGAGAAGGTCTCTAATTCCATTACAAAAACATCATCAAATGTATGGGGGGTTTCAATAAGGAAATATATGAACCAATATAATGATTCCATTAGATTTTCAAATTCTCTGGTTAATCTAATATTCATACCTGGAGGATCATCAACTTTTTCTATTCCTTTATCAGTCTCCTTTGCATTGCATGGGTTTTTTCTTCCAATATTGAGATTAGATCCTTCCTTCCCTTATGTTGGTTCTATAGCTTTCCCTTCTAATTCATGTTTTGTATTTTTCGAGGTTCCCTAAGGATTGCATCCTTGTTTCCCTATGCCATCATCTTCATTAGGGAGTTCTTTTCCCCTTTAATTTTTTTTTCTTGTGGTCAAATCTATTTTCTCTTGTTGGGAATTGGAAGGTTTCCTCTTTACAATGTGATCCGTTCTTTTTGGGACTAAATCTAGCATTGAATTAAGAACAATCTTTTTGTCTTCTACTTTTTTTTTCATAAAAAATTTCATCAAAATCCTAGGCATATTTGTATACCACTTCTTAGCATTCTTCATGATAGTAGGTCCATGTTAGGGTTTGCTAGTCGAAATGATTAGGAACTTTTTTGAATGGATCATGTACTTTAAATGACCAGCTTCCACTTGAGCATAGAAAAAATTCAAAAGGTTGTATGATCCAATTGTAATGGGATAATATGGAAATTATTTCTTTTATTGGTTTTCATAGCTTCATTTGCTCCATGGAGGGTAGTGTGATAAGGAATTTTCCTCAAGATCAATCTATCTGGTGAATTCATTGGTAATAAAGGATGATCCTTTGTGTTTCCATAGATTTTGATGTTACCTAGATTTCTATGAATATAAAAATTTCATATTGTTTCTATGATCTTTATGGATTTCATAGAAAACCTCATGCATGGATTACAAAATATAATTTCATACAACTTTTTAGAAAGTTTTCACACATAAACTCATATATTGACACATATTTGGTTTTTGAAAAGTATTAGTAGCACACATGGATGAAAGGTTTATAAGGATTCCATGCTCAGTCCTTGGAAAGGTGTTATAACAAATTGTGTTCGTCAAATAGGAGGCCACGTAAAATTTTGGAATTTCATTTTCTTTGGTTTTACAAAGTGAAGCAATATACTCATTTTTTAGGAAGATCTGATTGTCTAGGTTGAGGAACTCAAACAAGAAAATGATCCTCGCAATCTTAATTGAGGGAAACCCCCTTCAGTCAGAGGAAATATGGCTTGAAGTGAAAGAGGGTTGGTGAGGTGACAGGGGCCTTCCCTCTAAGTTACGCATGATTGCACTTGAGCTTTCAGAATTTAGCTCAACAATTGCAATTTCATGTGACAACACACCCGAGACATATCCTAGTGATCCTAAACCTCATTAGAAAATACCCCCTTTACCATTGGCAGTTAGTCCTCCTCCTCAACCAACCTTGCCTAAGACCGATGATATAGATTTAAATATTGATATGGCTAGTATCTTAGCAAAGGTTAATGTACCTGTCCCTCTCAATATTGATATTGTATTTTTTTTTTAAATACTTACAACATAGTCTCTATTGCGACGTCTTGAAGTTTCGCTCCCATAGCAACCATGTCGGAGCTGATACCTCTTAAAATCTCTCTTGCCACCTCTAATACATCCCTCTTTCCACCTCCAATACGTCACTCTTTCCACCTCCAAGATGTCAATCTTTCCACCTCCAAGAGTGTTTCTCCCATAGCAACCACGTTGGAGATGATACCTCTTAATGTCACTCTTTCCACCTCCTAGACGTCTCTCTTTCCACCTCCAAGACGTCGCTCTTTCTACCTCCAAGACATCTATCTTTCCACCTCCAAGACTTCTCTCTTTCCACCTCCAAGATGTCTGTCTTTCCAACTCCAAGACGTCTCTCTTTCCACCTCCAAGGCATTGATCTTACAATGACTATATGGGGTTTGGACATTCAAATCTGAGATGACATGTGTCCACATGAAACATCGCAATAAATATGATATCTATGTCGTCAGAAAAGCAATGTCATGTGAAACGACGTTTGAGGGGGTTCGTTGTTTTTCATTCTCCCAACAATATAAAGTGGCAATTTCATCGAACGCACCATCAAAATTTGACCCAAATGTACTAGTGTGGGATTCTATTGCTGTTGAAGCTGCCAATTTCAGAGTGTACCTAAACTTCATCAATGAAAAAGATAGCATGGCCATCACAGCTAAAAGTAGGTGCACTATTGGAAATGAGACCCTAGCAAAGAAACCCTCTAATTGGCCCCAAAATTATATAAACCTGCTAAATTCTATCCCTACTGCAGAACTTAAGACCTTTTGGGTCAAATATAGGACTACATTGATCATTTGGGCCAGGAGGGTCATTTCCAAGCATAACCTGCTAAAATCAGACCAGACTAAGGCCATACAGATGGAGAAGAGTATACAAGAATTCAAATATATGTTTCAAGGGTTGTTCATCCAAGGCCTCCCACCATTTTGGGATGACAAATGAAAATTGTATGATTAGGACGAATACAAATATCACCTCTCCCAATGCAGAGTTTATCATTCCAAGTTTCAAAGCCTGGGGGAGAACTAAAATGGAGCAACCCTAGTGGAATATTTGATCACAGATATTGATATCTTGAATCAATTCAAGACAGTAAATATTGGATTTCCAGTCATGAAGTATGCCTCTTGCATTGACTTGGATATCCTAATTAAAGAGATGATGGACTATGACATTCATTCTAACTTGCAGTGGAAGGATATAGTGCGGTTGGGAAAAACAAAGTGTAGTTTCCTAAGAACCAACAGATAGTGCCCAAGTGTCACCAAAATGGAAGATCAGATAGAGTACCAAAGCACGACAAATGGCGAGATAAGAAGCTAAAGAGTCAGAGGAATTCTGCGTTGGTTCATGAAATGTTTTTTATTAATCATTGTAATCGGTTCCCATACTGAAACTGTCATGTTGTAATCATTGTAGTCAGTTTTAGAAGATGAAACGTTTCATTTCAACTATTGTAATCAGTTTCTAATTGAAAGGAACTTGAATTGTATAAATATTATAAGTTTTGAATGTATTAATGTTGGCAGAAGTGCAAGGACACATTT
The DNA here is from genome assembly GCA_009831015.1 of Picea engelmannii. Taxonomy (NCBI): domain Eukaryota; kingdom Viridiplantae; phylum Streptophyta; class Pinopsida; order Pinales; family Pinaceae; genus Picea; species Picea engelmannii. Next base: position 581,462 of record ML780805.1, read on the forward strand.
TTAGTTATTATGAACTCAATTATAATTTTCTGGAGCTGAATTGAATACATATGAAAAATATTTTGAAGTCTCTATGAAAAGATTCTAATGGTGGTGATATGGGTTTTGTCCTCTCTCCTTGTATGTATTTCTTGTGTTCTTCAATTCCATTTTCACTTTCTTTTGTTTAAATTGGATAGTTTAAAAACTCAAAATTAATCTTGTGACACTCTCATCTTAAGCAATTTAAACTATGTGAAATTATTCATAACCAATTTAGAATTCATTTCATTAATGCTATGTTGTAGTTACATGTTCCTTTTTCTTCTTACACTCTGCAAACTAAAATGTATAACTCATATTCATCATCTCACTTAGCCTTTATCCTCTGGAGAGTTCTACTGGTCAGTCAGTGTGTTCATTCATTTTCATAATTTGACTCCATAGCCCTAAGTGTCCCTTCCCTTCATTGCCAACAAATTTATAAAAAAAAACCCCAAAACAACCTAAATCTAGCCATTGATTTCCAAAGAAACATTGAGTGACACGAGAGATCCCTCTATGAGTTGAGCAGGCTAGTACCCAGCTCTAAAGTTGGTTTGTAGGTTACCTCTGTCATTTTTTTATCAGCCGAACAAATTTACAGAGTTCTAACACACCACTATTATTTCCACCTGATTATAATCAAGATTATTTCCTATACTTAGCTATTTCGGACTCTACGATTGCTATGGTTCTATTCCAAGAGGATGATTCGCATGATGAAAATTTTATCTACTATTTGAGTCGGAGTCTCACAACCACCGAAACCAAATATTTGCATGTGGAGAAACTGGCCTTGGCAGTTGTTCAAGCTGTTCAACATTTTATTCATTACATCTTATTGCGCAAAACCATAGTCTTTTCCAATTGCAACCCCATGCAACACATCCTTAATCGAAAATTGTTGGGGGGGAAATACTCCAAACGGATAGTTTTTCTCTAGGAATTTGATTTGGAGTTTGAGCGAGCCAAGTCAAAGAATTCTTTGGTTTTTTCCGAGTTGATATGTGACCTTCCCTCTACTGAGATAGAAACTGTGGCAGAGGATTCCTTTCCTGATGAGTCTCTGTTTCTGATCAGTTATGGTGACATATGGTATGTATAAATTATAATTTATCTCCAAACCCAAAATTTCCAGCCTGATATTTCTATTGTAGACTGTCATTGCATTCGGTATCAAGCCCATCGATACATTATCCTTGGTGATATCCTTTACCTCTGTGGTATTGATTCCATATTTCAACGCTATCTAATTTATGATGAAGTTGAGAAAGATTTGAATGACTTTAATTCTAGAGCATGTGGAGGTCATATGTCTGGGTATGCCACTTCCCAAAATATCTTATGAGTTGGTTACTTCTGGCCTTCATTGTTTAAGGATTGCATTACTACCATCCAAAAATACCACGCTTGTCAAACATATAACAATAAGATATGATCTTATCCTTCTCCTCTACACCCTATAGTTTCCATTGGTCCATTCGTTAAATGGGGCATTGACTTCATGACATGTAACCCTCACTCGGTCGGGGGCATGGATACATCATCGTAGCCATGGATTATTTCACTAAATGGGCCGAGGCGATGCCTATATTTGATAACACTGGAAAAACTATAGCATTGTTCATATTCAATCATATCGTTACTATATTTGATGTCCCTCAAGCCATCATCATTGACCATGGTAGTCATTTTCGCAATTTCATGATGTCTGAACTTACTGAGAAGTTGGGTCTTTGACATGAAAAGTCAACACCATACTATCCATAGGACAATGGCCAGGTTGGAGCAATTAACAAAGTTCTCACTACTATGCTTTGATGGATGGTAGGAATTCACAAGTCAAGCTAACACACGATGCTCTTCTCATCATTATGGGCCTATCATACATCCGTTAAATCTGCCATGAGGTTCACACCTTTCCAATTAGTATATGGTATCGAAGATATTCTGTCGATTGAATGTGAAATCCCATATTTGAAACTAGATGTGAAGGATCAGATCATGTCGCTGAGAGGGGGGGGCGATGAATCAATGACACAATAATTTTATCAATTTTCTTTTATTTATGCAAGCATAATTTTGACACAATACTTTATCATGGAACCCAATTGGGAAAAAAAACAAACACTTTTCTATTAAATTCAAAATTTGTTTTACATGTTACATAGAAGGAAGTTATTCTTCCTTTTGGATCAACACCAACTGATCAGGATGAACCCACACCCTTGTTCACCAGCACCAAATGGTAGGAGAATACAACCCCCTGTTTAGTCAACTACAACTGACAAGGAAGCACCAACTCCCTCTGCAGGCAACAACCTTCCCTTGCACCACCCAACCACCCTTATTTTCTGAATCTGTAAAAACTTATGTATCAAGTCTTTACTACATCTCTCTATGCTTCTGTGATTTAGTATATCTTATGATTCACACTACAAAGACACTTTCTTCTCACCACTCTTTCTCTTTTATATATTCTTCAAAACAACATGAGTTTTATACACTGTGTCCCTTTATTTGGACCATCACACCACTTCATTTAGCTTAACCATAATCATTTTTTTTAAATTTTTATCGTGAAGGATTTTTCATAAATTGATCACAGTTATGGATCAATTTCATCCTTTTAAATTGATCTTGAATCTATGCATTTATTTGTAGAAACGGATTTCTACAGAGGTGATTCCTTCAAACCATTACATGTGACCGAGTGATACAAAACCATAGTCTTATCAATTTAGTGACGTATTATATCATGCATTGTTAATCTCTTAATCCATATGACCAATGGTTGTGACTAGACGCTAGGCCAAACGAGTGCTTGAGTGCTTATCAAATCAACGGTCATGATTTAATCCCCTGGTGAGATGGACGACAGTTGGGACTTCAGGATTTCAACTTTTCATATTTTTGAATAAAATTCCATCAAACAGATCAGACAGTCCATTTTTATTTCGCATAACTAGATCAATGGTCATGTTCGATCCTTACACTTATCCTTTCATTGTTTAATTCGACGGTCGGGGCTTAATCAAACATTGAATGGATGGCTACCATTTACTTCAGGACTTTGCCTATTTCAACTTACACTATCCTTCCACTATATTATGATAAATGGTTGAGAATACACTCGAAGTGATCTTCAGATCAGACGACTCACTTCTACTTTGGGACTCCGACATTCAAGACTTCGGGACTTTGGGCAAGTGCTGGTGGTAAAACTCCCTAAGTAAAACTCTCAGTGTGACGTAACTTTCTTACGTCACTTGATGACATGGCATGATATGAGTATCTACCATGTGTCACTCAGATTCATGATTTACATGTACCTTAAATGTTGATTTCAACTTGACATGTGTCATTATCTAACTGTGCCATGTGTCCTTGCTGATGTATTCTGCTGATGTGGTCTTCCAAATGTATTTGTTGATGTGGTCTACTGATGTGGTCTGCCACATGTCCTTGTTGATGTGGTATGCCAGATGTCCTTACTAACGTGGTATGATGACGTGGTTTTCCACATGTCCTCTTGAATTAGATGATTGAGGCCTACTTCATATGATCTGGCGGTTGAGAATGATCTAGGCTTCGGGAATTTCAAATCTCAAACTGAAAATTCTTGAAGTGAGATTTTTTCAGAGCGTAACCTCCTCACATATTTAGACCCAAAGTGAATGATGTTCATTTGATCAATATCTTAGATCAATAACTTGATTTGTATGCGATGCTGGTTTGCCTTGGTTTAAATCCAATGACCCTCCAACTTTTCTTTTCCTATCCTTCCACTTAATTTGATCCGACGGCTAATGGGTATTCGGATAATCGAGAACTCATCCTTTCTGCTTATCCTGTCCTTCCACTCAAAAGTGATCCAATGGTCAATGGTCATTTGGGTATTCAAAATATCAAACCTTTTTCCTCGCTTATCCTATCCTTCCACTTAAATTTATCCAACAGTTGCGTAGACACTAGAAGAATATCAATGATCAAGGATGATTGCGGAACCATAAATTGCAAGTGATTTAACTCGTCACCTAAGCTCTGCAATTTGAAGTTGTGCATTTGTTGGTGAGTCAACCACAGTCATCGACCTTTGAAGCTATAAAATCTGATGGTCCTGACTAATTGTGGGATTGAAAATAGCATGATGTTTAATACTCCTTTACATCTCTTCAATCTATCCCTACCATTAATTTGGTGATTGCGCATCCACCGGTCATGACTTAATCTGACCTAATCTGATCATTTTTTGGATCAACCACAATCGTCGATCTTTGAGTGTATGAGATACCTGAAGACCAACTCAAAACCTCTTTCATTTTTCTATGGGGTACATTCGCTTATTGGAAGATGCCTTTTGGTATGAAAAATGCTAGAGCTACTTTTCAGTGGGCCATGTCTTTTTCTTTCCACGATATCAAACACATAGTCTAGGCTTATCTTGATGAATTAGCATCACGATATCATCCCACACACCTCTAACTCATATTTGAGCGATAACACTACTACCAGATTCGCGTGAACCCAAAAAAATGTAGTTTTTTTGTAACGTCGAGTCATCTTCTAGGTTTCATAGTTTCAACAATAAGGATCATGGTTGATCCTCTAAAGGTTGAGGTGATAGTTCAGTTTCCTCCCCCATGCACAATCCCTCATCTTCAGAGTTTACAGGGAAAAGCGAACGTTTTATGGCATTTCATCACAAACTATGTCGAGATCACAAAGGGTTTCATGCGTTTACTGAAGAAGGACATTCCTTTTCATTGGGACGAAGCTGCTCAACACTCTTTCGAAGCATTGAAACTCGCCCTCACGTCTACCCCTCTACTTCAGCCACCCAATTATAATAAAGATTTCTTATTGTACTTGGCTGCTGCAGAGTTGACCATTGGTATGGTCTTGGTTCAGGAGGATGGTTTTCTCTCCAAATATGTGATTTATTACCTGAGTTGAGGCCTAGTTGGACTAGAACTCAATTATTCCCACATTGAAAAATTTGAGTTGGCAGCAGTTCATGTTGTCCAATGGTTCTGTCACTACATCTTGTTTTGCAAGACCACCATCATTGTCGTTGTGAATCTATTTCAATATGTGTTGAAACGACGTGTAATCGGAGGAAAGATCAATAGATGGATAGTTATCCTCCAGGAATTTGACTTGGATTTTGTTTCATAAAAATCCAAAAATTCGTTGGTCTTCGTGGAACTCATCCCGAAACTTCTGGTCGAATCATGTGATGTTATACCCGAGGAGTCGCCTATCAAAGGAGACATGTTTTTGATTGCATCTTCGGACCCCTGGTATGGAGATATACTAGTCTATCTCTAGAATTTGAAGTTCCCCGCCTCTGCTTCTCGTCATGAGCATCACCATATATGCCATCAGGCCAAGAACTATCTCATAATCAAGGACACTTTATATCGTCGAGGTGTAGATTTTATCCTTTGTCGGTGTCTCACTCATGAAGAAGAAAAAATCATGCTCAACGATTTCCACACTGGAGCATGTGGAGGTCATCTATCTGGGTTGGAAACAACCCAAAAGATTCTACGATCTGGTTAATTTCGACCAACATTAATCAGAGATTGTGTTGAATCGGTCACGAAGTGCCACCCTTGTCATATCTTCTCTCGGAAGATGAGGGCACACCCCACTCCCATGTTTTTGGTCATCACAGTTGGTCCCTTCACCAAGTGGGGGATTGATTACGCTATATTCAACCCCCCTTCAACAAGGGGGCACCGTTATATCATTGTAGTAGTATACTACTTCACGAAGTGGGTCGGGGCTATGCCAATGTTTAAACATGATGGCGAGACAAAAACTCTCTTTTTTTTTAACTAGAGAATAGCAAGGTTCGGCGTCCCGAGAGAGATTGTCGTTGACCATAGAAATCACTTTCATCATAAAATGATGTCTGAGTTAACATCAAAGCTTGGGTTGAGGCAAGAACATTCGTCACCCTACTACCCACAAGAGAATGGTGAGGTGGAAGTTGTGAATAAGTCCCTTAAGACTATTCTACAACGAACGATCAATTCAACGAAGTCAAATTTGCATTTGATGTTGTACTCCACGTTATGGCCCTACCGAACGTATGTTAATACTACAACTATTTTCTCACCTTTTCAACTCGTTTACATGTTGGAAGCAGTCTTGCCTATAGAGTGCCAGATCCTGTCTCCAAAGTTGGTAGTATAGTTATTTCCAGACACTTCACCACTTGAAGAGCATTTATTATATCTTAAGTAGGTCGATGAGTAGTGTCAGGATGCAACCTTGGTTAATGAGGATCACAAAAAAAAATTCATGTGTTAGTATGATCGGTCTATTCGTCCTTTGATTTTCTCTAAAGGCGACCTTGTCCTAGTCTATGACCAAGATAAGGATCCCCTAGGGGAAGGCAAGTTCAAACCCATGTGGTTCAGACCTTTCATCGTGAAGGAGGTTCTAAATAAGGGTGCTTATCGTCTGGTAGAATTTGAGGCAAATGCTTTGGTGGAGCCTAGAAATGGGCTCGACCTCAAGAAGTATTAATTGTAGGTGGGTCGCCTTGGGTGAATTCTTGTACATATGTATAGTTGTTATACATTTTTTAGTTTTTTATCTTTTTAGTTTTATGGACGTGTCATTTTTTGATGTCATATTTTTCATTGTGGTAGATTTCAAGTGAATCAGAGGTGTTTGTTGGGTTTGTGGATGACGCTAGCAGGCACACTCAGAGGCTTGCTTCCACAACTTGGGTAATTTTCACACCTCAAGGCCAGTTTCTATATTCAGGAGGTATCTATTTAGGTGACGCCACAAACAATGTTGTCGAGTACAGTGCATTCGTAGAGTTACTTCGTGACGCATTGTTGCATGGTATATTTCACCTCCGGATCTACTTAAACACTTAGCTAGTTGTGTCCCAGTTAAATGGGGTTTACTGCATTTACGATTCTACTCTACACTAATGGTTCCTTAGGGTACGTCTCTTAAAATGAATATTTTATTACATTACGTATATCCATGTTCCTATAATATTGAATCAAATCATAGATACTCTAGCTAATGATGTATTAGATTGGCATATTGCACACATGTAAGAAAAAGTACACACACGCACATGTAAATACATTTGTAAAATAAGTGTTATCCATAAGACATAAAAATATGTAAATAGACATATATATATTGAAAATATCAAAGTACATAGGTGGGCACAAGCACCTCAAAAATATGTCCAGTAAGAGTCACGGGGCTTATGCCCTCAAAAATATACAAAAGGTGCCCTCGACATGTGAGTAGTCTAGCCTATCTAAGGGTGGGGCCTGTTGGCCCTGCCATAATGAAATACGTCATTTTCCAAATGCCGAAAGAGTTGGACCTAGGTCCGTGGTACCCCAACTATGTGAGGTTGCATTGTTAGTGGCAGATCCTCAATCTTTGTCGTAGGGACTATGCAAGTGAGAACGGTGAGGTTCCTCTCCACCCATCTCAATACTCTCTCAGCCTCTCTAGTTGGAGACCCCCCCTGCTACTGCTATTGGTCCGACAGCTATGGCCGATCTTGCCTTTGGTCAAGGAAACCACCTATTCCTCAAGAATTCTACTGGACACAATGGTCCCACATATGTACATAATAGATACATAAGTGTCAGATTCTCTGGTATAAAATATATATATATATATATATATATAAAAAGAAATAAAAATTAAATAACTCTGAAAAAAAAATATACTTATCTCTCCTCAGTCATCTCTGGGAGGTATGGGCATATCCGGATCCCTAGAAAAGTTAATCTCATCATAGGGGTAGTAATCTATTACCTAAATCTGTCATGCCCACCAGTCCAAAAAATTTATCATCAAAGGCCTCTATCATCCTTCTGCCCCCCTGTCGTGGAAAAGATGTTTCCCATCTACATAGTGCTGGGAGAAAGGCCTCATGCTTTCGTACTGTCTCTCATGGACTAAGACTGGGTACCCTCTCGAAGAAGAAAGAGAATAAAATAGTCTCGAACCCAAATTTCTTGTTCTCCTGTACACGACACTCTGTCAGCTATCTCTTCATGCATGCCAACATGGTTGTGCTCCAATCGAACACTCGTGCATTTAAGAACTGTACAGAAAAATGCATGTGTGCCCAGGAGTTCTGATGTAAGGATGGGGATCCAGTGATCCATCCAATGAGAAAAACTCTCACTTGTAGTGATAAGTTGGAAATTTTTTGGATCAGAACCTCAGAACCCATTTTATCTATGCCTGCCTCGCAGTGTAGCCTGATTAACTCGGCTATGTTGTGAGGCCCTGGGGAGAAATTATGTAATTTGACTAGATCCCCTCTCCTTGGGAGACCAGTCAGGAAGTAAATTTATTCACTCATTGGATTCAACGACTACCCCTCGATCATAAATGCCTCAGCATCTGGGTGTCAGTAATCTACCAAGGCATTCAACAGCCTGGGTTGTGCTCGCATGAGTGGACACTTGAAGAATTTTAACAACCCACATTGAGCTAACATAGTAAGAGAAACAGGTTCTTCTGAGACCAAAGCATCAATGTCTTCATGCTCCCTCTCTCTCCAATGGACATACATTCTGAAAAATCACAAGTACATGGGGAGTTAACTCTTTCTTTTCATTGTTTTCCACATATTGGAGGGTGTACGCAGTTTGTATTGGACACAGTTGTGTATGCACGCGTGAAAAATGCAAAAATGGAAAATGGAAATGTAGGAGGGGCTAGTATGTACTTACTTGGTCCATGCGGAAGTTCGTTTTGTCCACTGAAGCTCCCAGAGTCAACTCTTTTGAAAAAGGGGTGTTTTTGACATTTTTGTCAATTCTCAATTTGCAATGGTGATAATGAGCTTCCAACTTATATTTATACACGTTTTGGCCCCTTTTTGTCATTTTTTTGAACCCTTTTGTCCTTTTTTCTAGCCCAAAAATCGTTTAGTGTGGTTCTCGAGTTTCTTTTCAGATGTTATGATACATTTTACTTTTGGTTTGGTGAACGTTTTTGAGAGTTGGGGCATTTTTAAGGTCCTTTGGTGAAAAGTCATTTTTCCAACTTTGTGCATTTAAGATAGGACTCCACCTCCACTTGTTGCACCTCGTTGTCGTTTTATCTTTTCCACAGTATCGATCCTACTGAATTGCAACATAGAACCCTTATCCCTGCTCTATAAGTGTCGTAATTTAGTTCTAGAGCCTACCTTCACATGGATGTCCTAGGTAGATCCTGGTTGGATTTTGGTGTCCATGTCATCGCTAATGATTTTAGGCTCGGGAGTCCTTTTAGTCCTATCTTGATTATGACTTTAGGCCTTCACATGGATGTCCTAGGTAGATCCTGGTTGGATTTTGGTGTCCATGTCATCGCTAATGATTTTAGGCTCGGGAGTCCTTTTAGTCCTATCTTGATTATGACTTTAGGCCTTCACATGTTATCACTCTTGGTTTCACCCTCGGGACTCTCAAAACAATGGGTCTTCTTTTAAGCCCTTTTCAGACTCTCTAAACATGAAAATATTGTCGAGCGACTTGTTTCCCTTCACGCTTGCCAAACTAAAATTTGAAGCTGGCACGTCTGTCCGGCGGTAGTTTACCCCTTTTTTAGTCTGGATGGTTAAATGTACGAGAAAAGGTATACTCTAGGAGCTTTGGTTCTCTAGACGAGTATTCTCAGGTATAAATTTAACCCTTTTTCGGGCCCGAGGGACTAAATTTACGAAAAAGGAACCCCCACGAAGTCCATAGTTAAGCTCTTTCTAGACTCCCTAAAATTGAAAAGATTGTCGAGTGAACTTGTTTCTTCACACTTGTTAAATTGGTCAATAAGAACATCCTTTATGGAGTCCATAGTTAAGATTTTTTCAGACTCCTTAAATATGAAAAACTTGTCAAGTGATCTTGTCTTTGTCACACTCATTAAAATGATTTTGAATAGACGTCTTTTCGGTGCTAGTTTACCCCTTTTTTGAATGGACTAGACTACCTTCGAAAAAGGTACCCTAGTGGAGTCTTCCTTTATGATTTTTCAGACTCTATAAAAATGAAAAACTGTGGAGCTTACCTTCTCTGGGCTCAATAAAATTACACTGAAGGATGTTATCATTGTGTCTTATTAATCGCATTTTCATCCCTACGTATTTGGCCTAATGTCAGCTCCATCTTTCTCTCAACTGAACCATCTGAAGCATGCCTTTATACACAAGCCTTGTAGCACTTTGCCTCTACATCTTGACACCTTGACCCATGGAGGATTTTTCCCGAGTGTCCTTTTCCTGCATATGTCTTGACACTCATTCATCCTTTGTAACGTAGCATTCTTTAATTCTTTTTCAAGATTTCCAAAATTATTGAAAAAGACAAAAAATCAAATATACCCCAAAAAGAGGAAGGGAAAAATATTTTCTTTTGTTGACAACACAATTAGTTGCCCTTGGACAAAGCACATCCTTATGTTTGTTCGTCAAGCTCTAAGATTCAATATGACCTTAGGAAGTTGTTGTCACTACATAGAGTTGTGTCCTCCTCTGTTTGGTTATCCTTCCAAACATATGGAGAGTTCTCGTTGCCTCCTGCATCGTGAACTTATGTCAATGCCATGCTACCTAAGTCTCATCTTTTGTCGTGTTTTCTCCCAAGGGAAGTTTTACTAAACTTGAGTCGGTCCTTCTGCAGTTTGTCTCCTGTCCTCATTCCTAGCCACCCCTAAAAGTCCAATCAAGTCCTTGCTCAAAATCAATGAAGTTCTCTTCCTGATCATCGAGATCCTCTTGTATGTTCTCGGTGAGTCATCAAAGACGTCTGGGTAGTGAAGTCATACACTGATATTACACGCCTACCCGAGTTTTGAAGATTTTGAAGTTTTTTTTCGATCTCTGAAGACCTCATCTCTAGCCATCAGGCATCATTGGCTTCTTGAAGATGGATACTATACATGTATAGATTTTGATTTTGAGATGTAGATCTGTTGTGTACTACTCTTGGATACACTTTATATAGTTATATGACATGGATCTGTAGTGTATTTGATTGGCAACCATGATTTTATTTCATATCGAGCATGGGTATGCCCACCTCGGTGAGACAAATTGTTATTTTGCAGATGGCACCTCATGAACTATGTTCCCTGGGCTCAATCACTTCATGCGTTGGTGGAGATTTGTAATGTATTTCGGCCATCTGATTCTCTTCTGACCTCACACATTAGGGGGCATATGTTATAACCCTAAATTGCACTAGACATGCATATCTAGCATCAGGCCATCTTACTTGCTATCTTTTCCAAGCCATCACTGAAAAACTCTTCTAAAAATTTTTTTTTTTAAGGTGTACGCACCCTACACCACTACTGCCCATGTACACACGCTTTATGAACCACTACAGCCTACGTACACTCACAAAAAGCATGAAAAATGAAAATTTCAAAGGGATACGGGTTTTCGGGTAGTTACCTAATGTTATCAGACAAATCGGTAGGTGACGACACTAACTGATATCCCTAGATCCACCTAGATCTAGAAAAAAACACACTAGAACATGACGCTTTCCTTAAGTTTTAGATATTGAATTTATTAACTAAAGAGGGATAGGTGACATACCGTTTAAATGCCACTTCCTCTCGCCATCACCATCCTAGCTCCATTCCAATGCTCGTACAATGATGAACCTGCAAAAGAATGCAACCAACCAAAGTGATAGAAATAACATAAACTCAATATAAACCTATGTATGTGATCAAGGAATCATACAATAAAACACAACAAGCTTTATAGGAAAGAATCATATTACTGTATCATATTAAATGTGAAAGAGAGATTACAATCATGGCCTTGATGTCGTAAGGTCCCTTCCAATTGTCCTTCATTCCCCACAGAGTTTCACTCCAATAATTCTGAGAGCACAGATCTGATAATATTCACAATCTATCTTGACAAAGTGGCTCATCTAGCCAAGCTAAAAATCTCCAAAGCTCAATCCAATCCAAGCCAATCCCAAAAGCTCCAAAGCTAACCAAAGATAAATTTTTTCCATGAGAACTCCTCTCCTTTTATAATTTGAAGAGGATAAGGTGAGGAGGTTAGGATGATCCCACTAAATCATGAAAGTGAGTAAGATCCAAACCATTCGGATGCCACCTCACCATGGATGTTTATCCTTCTAGAAGATTCGAGAAAACACTCATTTTTCCCACGTGTAAGCATTATCGCACCCTGCCTATAGTGCAACCTGTGAACCTCTCACAACCCAGCTATAGTGAAACCTGCAAGAATTAGGCTTTCTCACACCCTGCCTATATAGAAACCTGCGAACTTACTTTTTTACAGGGTTTTTACAAGGGAAAATGCAACTTCTTTTCTCAGGAAAAGTTCTTCTCCCTTCTCTCTTTAGGAACTCAGGCCACTGACCCCTATGAAGGAAATAGATAGGTTTACATCATTAACAGTCATAGGGATGACAAATATAATGTGTAACAGAGAGCCCCCCAAAGTATGAAGTTAGAACAGAGTGATAGCTGAAATACTTTGTCGAGTGTGTGTAGGGAACAAGAAACAGTCAGTCGGAAACCTGCCAACAAACAAGGAAATACAGTACAATAATATATC
>ML780805.1:594136-623102 GCA_009831015.1 Picea engelmannii
TAATGTGTAACAGAGAGCCCCCCAAAGTATGAAGTTAGAACAGAGTGATAGCTGAAATACTTTGTCGAGTGTGTGTAGGGAACAAGAAACAGTCAGTCGGAAACCTGCCAACAAACAAGGAAATACAGTACAATAATATATCACCACTGAGGTAGGCATTCCCATACTCAGAATACAAATGGCTCAAAGCATAAATGTCGACATGCGAAGATCCATGTTGAGTAAGACAAGTCATGGCCACCAAACATACATTGTGGATCCATGCCGATATGACTCAAATCTGAACATAGCCACCAAAAATACACTGTGGATCTATGTGTTAAAGACTCAAATTTGAACATAGCCACTAGACATACAATGTGGATCTATGCAACAGTACAAACTGAATATACTCCAACGCAACTTGAATCTGTCAGAAAAGATCCAGGGTCGTCATCTCCACCACTCTATAGTACGAATCTAACCATGCGAATACATGTGTCGAAGTCGAACATGGTAGAAACCACTTGATTACTGATCATTAGTGTATACCATTAACAAGTGAAAGGGAAATCACCATTAATGTCAATGAATCCCAAGGTACACTAGTACAATCCAATGAATGTGAATTAATGAGCTGAAGTCGAACACTCGGAGAAATCTCCCGATCAGGGGTCAATAATGAAAACCCACTATTGAAAGTGAGGAAAACTTCCATTGAGGCATGAAAGTTCCAAGGTACCAATTGGTTTCTAAGTCTAATTCCTGGATAATGAGTTGAAGTCGACAGGAAAAGACTCATCACAGGAGGGCCTTAATGTATCCCACATCAATGACATGAAACAGGTAACAAGATTTGATGTAGATCAGAGTAACAAGTGATTCAGGACTAACTCAGGGATGGTTGATGCAATAGAAGGCTTAAAGACTGCAGAAATGGTCGACGCAATAGAAGGCTTTCCGGGTTGAACTTCTCTTTGAACATATTGATGACATGACAACTGTCTTGGAAACACTGACTCAACAACAGGGATCACAGACCGATTTGTAATCTTATAAAGGGGTATGATCAAGAGACAAGTGGATTTTCCAACCTAGACACAAGGCGAGTGAAAGGGTGTCATGTTCAAAAGTGACTCTTCCACAGAATACAGGTTTAGATGCATTTCTTTCCCAATTTTTCCCCCACCATTTCTGACGATTACCTCTTTATTTTTACGCAAGCTTGAGGAGGATAACATATGCTTGTCAATTTAAGCTCATCCTTCAAACGAGTCCCTCAGAGTATGTTTATAGAACCCTAGGAAGGAGTGGTTCGGTCCCATATGGGCCTTTCGATGTTTGTTTAACGAGTCCAAAGACAGAAAAATCGATGGTTTTTCATGATTATAGAGTCTAAAAAACACTCAAAAGAGAACTCTCTCAGTTCCTTTTTTGTAAAATAATCTGATGAGACTGAAAAAGAGATAAACTATCGCCAAACAGATGTTTTCTTCAAATACTTTAAAGGGAATTCCAGGGGGTTCCTTTTTCGTATAACCTTTGCGAGTCCGAAAAAGTGATAAAAGTATACTCGGTTACATTCTCACTTATTTATGAGCACGAGAAAGAACAAAGAATAAGCTCGGTAACTTATTCTCATGTGTTTACGAGCATGAGAAAGAACAAAGACTAAGCTCGGGATTGTTTTCATTTTTACACAAGCTTCAAAACAAAACAAAACTATGCTTGGGATGGATTTTATTTTTACGCAAGCTTAAAAACTAAACAAAAACTATGCTTGGACCTGATTTCATTTTTACACAAGCTTGAACCAGAGGAAACTATGCTTGAGGTAAGTCGTTTCATTTTTACACAAGCTTGAACCATAGAAAACTATGCTTGCAACTTCCCAACGCATAACACATGGATGGTTGGTACTTATCCCCCATCTTAAGAAACTAACGGTTCTACTTTAGCATGAAGTCCAGAGGCTAGAAGTATTTCCCCCCAAGATTTGTTTCATCCAATGAAAAAGGTGGAGGAAATGAAGCTTCAAATACTAGACGAAGGACTTGACTCAAACAGAGAGGGGGAAAACTATTTCATTTTTTAATGAGCTTGACATAGAAACAAGAACTATGCTCATAACCTCTGTTTCATTTTTTAACGAGGTTGCTACAAAGACGCAAAAACTATCCTCAAGTGGTTTTATTTTTTAACGAGCTTTAAATTAGAAAAATATGCTCAAGTCTGGTTTCATTTTTTAACGAGATTGAAATCAGAAAATCATGTTCATAGACCTCTGTTTCATTTTTTAACGAGGTTTCCTCAGAGACACGAAAACTATCCTTGGGTGGTTTCATTTTTTAATGAGCTTGAAATCAAAAAACCATGCTCAAAGACCTTTGTTTCATTTTTTAACGAGGTTGCCTTAGAGATGCAAAAACTATCCTCGACATCTCTTTTCTTGATCATGGATTCCAAGAGGACAATGCACCGGAATGACACCATGTCAAGGGACAAAACTCGGTCATGGCTTCTAAGAGGTCTTCACTAGAAGGAAGAAACACACTCTGGAAGGACACCATGTCGAGGGTTGCGATAGGAGTAAAGAGATCAAGCTCTAACAACCCTATCGAAGAGATCACCATGTCAACTACTGGATCTAAGTCATCAGAAGTTGAAACCATGGGCGACAATGCCACATAATTGATCTGTGGCGGGGGCAATACCGTCTGCATGTAAGAACCATTTAAGGAGTCAATCCAGTCAGGTTCAATGAATGAAAGTTGATCAACAGTCACAATTTTTCCATCGTGAGGGAAAGATATCACATGAAAAAGAGTAGAGACAATAGATTTCATGGCATAGACATAATGTTGCCCAAGGAGTAAAGAAAAATCCAATGGGTCTTGGACTACCATGACATCAATAAAGATAGTTTTCCCTCCCAAAGTTACAGGAAACTGAGGAAGGGTCCCTAAAGGTTGACTGGTTCTTCTGTTAAAAGCTAACAGATTCTATGTAACCGACATAAGCTGAGGACAACCCAAAGCCTGTCAAGCAATAGAGGGAAAAATACTAACGAATGCACCTTCATCTATCAGTGTCTGAGGAATATATCGACCACAAACCTATACTGTAATCTAGAAAGTAATGTGAGAGGGAAGACAAGGTCCAGTTAGCACACCCCAATCAAAACGAATGGCCTCATTACTTGGAGGGGGTCCTACGATAGAAGGAGGAATACCCCTCGGCACGGAAGATTCTGTATCAACGAGGAAAACATGGGTAGTATCGGGTTTACTCTCTAGAGGGAGAGTAGGATCGACCGATGGAGAGATCAGATTGACTACTAGAGTTTCATTCTCCAAGGAGAGAATGGGATCAACAGATGGAAACAAATCGATCACTTGGGTGACACTCTCTAACGGGAGAGTGGGATCGACCGAGGATGGGATCGGATCGACTGCTTTAGTTTCACTCTCTGAGGAGAGAGTGGGATTGACCAAGGATGGTATCAGATCAACCACTTTGTCAACTGGTTCAACTAAGGACGTGACCAAATTGACTACATGATCAACCGGATTGACCAGTGAAGGAATAGGAGTGATCATTCCATCAACTGTTAGAGGGTTGAGAGAAAGCTTACGGTAAGCAGCTGGAAGTTGAGATTGTGAAACAATCATTTCTTCCAGTAATTTAGAGGCTTCATCCATACAAGGGCAAAGGTGAGTGAGATGACTCCTTTTGCATAACATGCACGGGAACTTGACTCTACTTTTCTTCTTCCCAACGGTATCGTGACTAGTCGACGAGAAGTCATCAACATGTTGTTTAGAGGCTAACGACATGGGTTGGTGAGGATTTGTAGACCATACTTCTATAACCTTGGGTAGACCAGGGCAATCCTTAATAAGATGGCTACCCTTACAAAGCCTGCAAGGGTACTTGGGCTTACGAGTTGTTTGGGTGATCTTGAAATCATCAACACTCCTAGCACGATTAACAATAACTGGTTGTTTTCCAACATGTTTGACAGTGGTTGGAAGTTTGGATCCTTGCTTAATTTTCTTCTTCTTATTCTTTCTTTTCTTCTTCTTCTTATTCACCAAGTTACTAGCTTCAGAAATTTCACTCGACGAAGAAGATGAAATGAAAGGCGACCTTGCAAGAGAAGAAGTTGAAGAAGACCTTATTGGTGAAGATAGTGAAGGATCAACATGAGGTTGATGCTCTTGGGGGGAAGTTCTTACGACCAAAGCACTTACTGCATTCGGGATTACCTGAGTGGAAAAAAACCATACTGGTAATCCAATTGTGAGACCTAGAAGGCTCAAAGTAGCGAGGTGAGGAGAACCAATGTTTCCATAAGAGTGAAAAAAAAAAGGTTCCCTTGGAGAAGGGGTTCTTTGATTGGTCATTTCAGGAACTGACTCCATTAAATAAATCCAACCTAGAGTCTGCTAGGGAAAACAAACAGCACACGCTAAAAATCTAGGAAGCAAGCAAACAAACAAAACCTTCTCATAATGAACACACTAGTTGGTGATGAAATCCAATGTCGTGGGAACAATGTAAGAAGGGGATGAGATAGAGTGGGTAGAAAAGTTACGTTGACTACCTACTTAATAGACTTACACCCTGGTGCAAGCTCCCACACATAATCGTGGGTATACCCTCCAAGGAGCCCAAGTGAGTTTGGCCAATGTCGATTCCAGGTACCATGAAGACTTGCCCCTCCATAGTCACCTCCTGTAAAGAACCTAGAGAGATAGGCCACTAAGGTTACCAATTACTACAATGATACCTGGGGAAACAGTCGATAGTCCGATCCACGCGCAAGGGTAGGGTATCTAGCCCGAAATCAACTCGAAAGGCTTCCACTCATCATTGTGGGTATACCTCTCAAGCGACCCCCATAATACGCGCAACCTCTACACCAAGACCAACAAAGCAGGGTGAGTAACTCTGCCAGTCTCAATGCGACCTCGTGATTGACCCTTATGTTAGAAGGGCTTCCCAGGACAAAATGTAATAAGTGGATTTAATCGCTCCCTAACTCAAGATTCTATGTTTGTTTGCAACTTTGGAAAGTTATCTTTCACAAGTATTCCAAAGCCCTACAAATAATCTAATGTAGGTTTTCTACCAGAAAAGATAAAAAATATCTAATCAGTTTTTATAAGCACTTTATTTTATGGTTGTTGTTACTCAAGAGGAAAATGGCATGAACAATATGGTGTTTTGACTGACTCGAAAATTATGCAAAGAAATGAAGATGCAATCTTTTCATTTCGATGAAAGTTATGCTATGAGAAGGAGAAAACATTTATCATTTCCATATGCACGATGTCCCAAAATATATTAAACTCATCAATATCAAGATTCTCAAGAAATGAGAAAAAGGTACTGAACACCAATGCACGATTCATGGGAATTTTTTTCATAATTTAAGATCCAAAAATGCCAAGAATCATGCAATTTCGCTACTTCAAATGCAAGGATTCCCCCAATCCAATATAAACGAGAAATTAAATCTTTTTGTTTCAAAAGTTTCACTAAAAGTAATAATGAAATTTGTTAAAACAAAGAAACCCAAACTAAAAGTTCTCTTTTAAAGTGAACTATTCAGAAGAAATTTGATCTTTCCCTAAACAATTCTAAAGAAAACACATGCTTTGTAATTGAAAGACACTCAAAGAAAGAGACTAATCCTTCAAAACCAAACAAAGAAAAGATGGATAAATGAAACTCAAAGAATGTCCAGAAGACTGCAAACAGATCAATATAGGCTCCAAAAGTTCAATCCAGCTATTCAAAGAAAAACTGGGCATCAAAAAATGACAAGACCCAATCCAAAAAATTTTACAAATAAGTTCGCAGGCTGGTAGTGTATTACAGTGCGATAATCAAAGATTCTCGCAGGCTGAACAAAGGTTGACTACGAGGGGTTCACACTGGAATTAACACCAAGGTGCGCACTCAGGTGTTTCTCATAGGCCACTAAAAGGTACAGTGTGAGAATTCCTATAAACAAGCAAAAAATTAAAAAAGGACTAAATTTTAGTGAACTTTCAGATCCAGAGAGTCTGGATGGATCTCCCACAGACTCAGAGACCAGAAAACAAGCAATCAAATCAAGGGAAACTAGACTAACTAGGAAACAATCTAATCCCCAATGGATTCACCAATTTTGTTATCAAACAAATCGGTAGGTGCAGACACTAACTGATCTCCCTAGATCCACCTAGATCTAGAACAAAACACACCAGAACATGATGCTTTCCTTAAGTTTTAGATATTGAATTTATTAACTAAAGAGGGATAGGTGGCATGCCATTTAAACGCCACTTCCTCTCACCATCGCCATCCTATCTCCATTCCAACACTCGTACAATGATGAACCTGCAAAAGAACGCAACCAACCAAAGTGATAGCAATAACATAAACTCAATATAAACCTATGTATGTGATCAAAAAATCATACAATAAAACACAACAAGCTTTATAGGAATGAATCATATTACTTTATCATATTAAATGTGAAAGAGATATTACAACCATGGCCTTGATGTCATAAGGTCCCTTCCAACTGTCCTTTGTTCCCCACACACTTTCACTCCAAGAATTCTGAGAGAACAGATTTGATAATATTCACAATCTATCTTGACAAAGTGGCTCATCTAGCCAAGCTAAAAATCTCCAAAGCTCAATCCAATCCAAGCCAATCCCAAAAGCTACAAAGAAAACCAAACCATTCAGATAAGGTAAGGAGGTTAGGATGATCCCAATAAATCACAAAAGTGAGTAAGATCCAAACCATTCGGATGCCACCTCACCATAGAAGTTTCTCCTTCTAGAAGATTCGAGAAAACGTTCGTTTTCCCACGTGTAATCATTCTCATAGTTTGCCTATAGTGCAACCTGCGAACCTCTCGCAACCCAGATATGGTGCAACCTGCAAGAATCAGGCATTCTCGCACCCTGCCTATAGTGAAACCTACGAACCTCTCGCAACCCAGCTATGGTGCAACCTGCAAGAATCTGGCATTCTCGCACCCTGCCTATATAGCAACCTGCGAACTTACTTTTTTACAAGGTTTTTACAAGGGAAAATGCAACTTCTTTTCTCAGGAATAGTTCTTCTCCCTTCTCTCTTTAGGAACTCAGGCCACTAACCCCTCTGAAGGTAATAGATAGGTTTACATCATTAACGGTCATAGGGATGACGGATATAATGTGTAACACCTAACCATTTGACCGCCCATAGCTAGTCACCCCAGCCGTTACTATCTTTTTGGCCTATAAAAGAAGTTGTTGGGGTTCCATTCCAAAAAGAAGAATGAGAGCATAGAAACTCTGCCCATTTCAGTATTCCCCCTTTGCCCCAATATTTTTCAACCACATTGTGAGTTTGAGCCATAATTCCTTCTTCCTCCATTGCAAACCCTTGCCATTTCCCTAGAGAGAATTGAAGAGAAGAAGAATACATGGAAGCAGTTGGTGCATGGGGAAGAGGAGTCAAGGACCAATTTCGAGGAGCGATTTTCGGTCTCATATTGTAAACGACTTTTGTGAGATTAATATAAAGAAATACTTTTTCCCTCCCGCCAAATGATGTCTTAAATATTTACGATTTGTTTACATTCTTTGTTATGATGTCTAATCCACTAATCCATATATAGAATGCATGCTTGTAGTTTCTTGTTTGTCTTTTGGTGAATGCAGGTTGGCCTTCGGAGGAGATCTGCAGTCAAGAAACAACTGAGCACAAAGGGATCGACACCAGACGTGGAGTTTAAGGTATGCCTAATGGATCCCTATACTTTGTCTTTTATGTATGATTGTGGGGTAATGACGAGATAGTTGTTAAAAGTAGGAGACTTTAGATGGTTAACTCTGCCTGTAGTTTAGAAACCTGGTGTAGTCCATAGAGGGGTTTTCCTGCTATAGAAATATCCTCCATCGATCATGGGAAAAACCTCCCACAAGCCTATCAGGCTCTCCTTTGTAGGCATTTTTCATCAAGATTCCAAAAGAACGTAATTAAGATTTATGTGCGACACTCAACCCACAAGCTTATCAAATTTGTCCTTGTGGAAATTTACCTGCACAGTATCAAAAATATGTATTTATGATTTTGATGTGACCCATATATCGTGATCCTATCATATTCTTTCTCGTGAGATTCTCCCATGGATTTGATGACTTAATCTTTCCTTGTTATTTTCCCGCAACCTGCAACCCATAAGATTTTCGGGAAAATATTCATGGAATATTCCTCATGGGATGTTATGTTACCTGCCATCAAGAATTTCCTGCAACCTGCAGCCCATAAGCCTATCAGAAAAAACCTTCACCTGCTTTTCCCGTGGAGTGTCAGTTTGCACACCATCAAGTTTTGTTTGCAACCCATGACCTACAAGCCTATTGGGATTGTAACTTCATGAACCTTTTTCCCCATGATATTTTCTCCCACAACCTTTCTCCCACAACATTTTTTCCCATGACCTTTCTCTCATAACATTTTTCCCACAAAGTATTTCTCCCACAAGCCTTTTCTCTCGCAAGACTATAGACTTATGATTTTTTTTCCCAAGCCTATATTGGAGCTAGACCATTGATCTTTGAGGTCAAAGTAATATCAACCGTTGGTTCACCAAAATATGTACTGTTACCCCTTCCTTATTCCACCATGGAACTAATACCATGGGCCCTATCATTCCATGTCACAGTGTGATCCAATTATCACTGTATAGAATAGTTTTTTTCAAAAATCCCCAAAATTACAAACTTTTGAGAATTTTGTAATTTCTCCCAAAACATTTCGCTGGTGCCCTTGGAAGTTCTTAATAATTCCATAATGAATCTCAGTCATCTACTCCCAATGTTGTGAATACATGAGCCGTTGATCTTTCAACTCTTCAATAACCATGTCAATATAAAATCCATCCTTCCTAACTGAATTTAACTCTGCAAACTGAAAATGTGTGCCATTTATCCTTTATTCGACTATTTTTAGGAAATTTAAACTCGACTCTACTCATAAAATTGGGGATTTCACCCTGTTTTCACCATTTTCCCCGAATTTGTCATAAATCCAAAATCTGTAACAAGGATTTTTTCTAAAATCATGCTAATCCTCATCCTATAAAAACTTGGTGTTGAACCTTGAGCTATGATACTAATCTGTAATGTTCCCAATTTGACTCAGGGCCATCACTTTCCTCTAATTAATCCTATAGCTTACCAGATCTAATTAATCCTATAGTTTAACAACTATAGGAATACATACTAATTTCACCATGTCTGATACCATAAATTTAAATGCAACATAACATTCTAACTAGCATAAATGTAGTTAATAAATTCATCACGACAACATATAATTCATTCTCATATACAGAGTAAAACGTACAATAGTTAAACTCATAAAATAACTAAAAAAAGTAGATAAACTCTTATCTTTTCAAAAGAAATTATGCAACCAACTCCTTGGAACTGATGTTCCACCCAACCATATACTTTTGTTTTATATATCTCAACAACAATTCACCCCCAATTCGGGGCTAAAAATCCATAAAAGAGAGTGTCTCTCATTGTACACTAACAACTTAGATAGTGCCACGACCCCCTACTGCTCTCTTATAACTATCCCGGATTTTCTTCATCTCTCTTCCTCTTGACCTTACCAACCCAAGCAATGTACCCCTTCATCAATATGAAAATGAAAAAAATTAGGATGACCTACCTACTTACCTGGGGGTTTGGGGCTCTGAAGATCAGGTGATAGGTGCTTTCAAGTGAATTCATACATAACCATTTGTTCATCATTTCATCAAGGTATCTCCCCTTGTTCTTAATAATGTAATATAAAAAGGATAAGTTGAGAACATAATAATGAGCATAAATAGACATATATTCAATCATGAAATGAAATGAACGGAGATGGGTGGGAGGGAGGAAATCTTGTTGGAAAGGGAAACCATCATTCTAATCATGCTGCGTGAAAGTGTAACCACGAACCTGATCAATCCATATCTTAAGAGGTCTACCATATGCAAACTATGGCTCATATTCATCCCCATTAGATTTATAGATTCTTCTTGAATATTGAGAGGACATGAGATATCCCAAAAGGATCTCATCATTTCCCTAGGAAGAAGAAATGAGTTAACGAACAAGCTCAGGACTAGAAGAAGGTTGCCTGTGTTGATTAATTGGGTTGGTTGTCATTGGTTTGAACCCTTGAAGAAATTTCGGTAGAAAATTATGGTAGCACAAATGTTTGGGTAATGGACCCAAGTTTGTTTGATGGATAATGGCATGAGTTTTGATATATTTGCAAGTAAGACTATTCTAGATTAATAATACATGTCATGTCATTTCCACTGGTATATGGAACATCACATAACTTCTCACGGTTAGAGATTTATGGCCATGTGAAGTTGGAGAACCCTCATGAGTCATCTAGAATCCCCAAAAGGTCAAACTAGACAAGTGGTTAAAAGTCAGTTAGCCCTAAAATAAGGAAAGTGGTTTAAAATATTTTAGAAGGTAAATAATAAAGTGAAGTGATGAGTGTACTATAAGTCAAAGTGGATACACAATAAATTATTTAAATAATAAAGTTAATGGAGAAATTACTAAGTGGACAAGTGGTTAGAAGTGGGTTAACCCTAAAATAATGAAAGTGGGATAAGATGGTTAAAAGGTAACCCCTTGAGGAAGCTACATGAAAGTATAAATAAGAGGCAAGGCTCTCTCATTTTAATCACACATGAGAATATTTAATATCTACAAGTGAATTAGGTAACAAAAGGATATCTAAGACGAATTTTAGAGGGAAGGTGACGTAAAGAAGGCCAAAATTCAAGGGACAATAAATTCTTTTGATGATGCTTTCTAAGGTATGTTATTTACAAGTCATCTCACCATTTTCACAATAACATTTTTTCTATAATTATTCAAATTGTTAAATTGGGATTTCATTTAGGAAACATATCCAAGTAGTTTTGATAAAAATTCCAACTTATGGGTCATTCTATTTTTGGAGTTACACTCTGTGAAAAATAGGGTTTGTGGCTAGTCCTGAAACTAGTCTAAAACATTTGTTTCGGGTAAAAAAGTCATAACTTATTCATAACAGATCCAAATTTAGTAATACCAAATGTATTGGTTACAATACAGTCTTTGTTATTCTTTATACAATTTTTAGATCCATACAACAAATATTTCGTGTGGGGCATGCTCTACAAGTTCTCTCTCTAGAAAAAGCCATAATTCAACAAGGTATGCCAATTTTTCTATAACTTATTTTCTGAGAGGTTCCAAGTAATGAAACATGGAGGAATTGCATAAATACACTCGAGAAAATTTTGTACTATTTTTAGATCTTTATTCATTATAGGTACATAGTTATGATTATTGCAAATTAGGGTTGTTGACTAATCCAAAACTAGTCATGTGAGAGAAAAGTAAAATTTGATGAAAATGATAGTCTCTTGTTAAGGAAGGTTTGAAGGTATGTGATCATATACACCAGGTTTGTTACAGAGTTACAAATCATACTTGGATGATGAAATTGATGAGGGATTTTGGTTGAGGTATGTAACAGATAGAGGTTGTATAACAGTGAGCTTGTGGCACATGGTTTGATGTAATGGTTTATGGTATTTGGTTATGGATAGCATGATGTATTGCTAAAGAAATTTTGATGGTTATATTGGTATATGTATTTGGTATACGGTTGAGGTACATGTTGGGTATATGGTTCAGACAAGTAGTTGATGAGTTGGCACATACATGAGGTGTATAGTTGATGATGTTGGTACATATTGATGAGTCATAGTTTATGTGTATTTGATGCATTATTGGTACATATTTGGTGCATGGTTGATGCACTCATTGATGGTACAGGTTGGTGCATTGTTTATGCACTTGTTTATGGTAAAAACTAATTACAGTTTGTTTCGTACAAGTTGGTACATGGTTGATGCACTTGTTTATGGTATAGGTTGATTACAGGCTGATTGGTACAGGTTTACAATAGTATATCTCAAAGTGATAGTGTGACAGTGGTTCCTTCTCTCTACTTCTACGTCAGTGTGTTTGGACAGGGAAAGGATAGGGGGTTGTAGCTGAAGAACATAGGGGGTTGTAGCCTCCTTCTGGTTGTATCTAGAGAATTGGGGATTTGGATTTTCCCTTAGGTTGTAGCCTGAGAAACTAGGGGATTGGAGCCTCCTTCCAGTTGCAGTTGGACAACAAAGGAAGTTGGTGCTTCCAATGAATGTAATTCTTAAAGACATATAAGAAAAATCATTTTGTGGTTTTCTCCCACTTTGGGTTTCCATGTAAAACCACTAGTGTACTATGTATGCATATGAATTCTCATTTATTCATTGTTTATTTACTATGCAATTATTGGATGATAATTCTACATTGATATAACACTTGCATTTTGTGGTTAAAAAGGATAATTGCTCTATTACTAATTCACCCCCCCTCTCAGTAATCCAACAATTGGTATCATATATGATTCCTTCAAGAATAAATTTAACCACTGAAAGGTATATCATGGAGAGAAAAAACATGTATAAACATGGAATACCATAGTTTGATGGACATAAGTATGCATTCTAGAGAAGAAGGATGAAAACATATATATAGGAAAATGGATTTGAGCAACAAAACTTGGTCAAAATATTTCCAAATCCACAAATGCACTTCTGATTGGTCTTGGTGAATCGATATACACCAAAGTTATGCATTGTAAATACACTAAAAAGATTTGGGACAAAATTCAAAATATTTATGAAGGAGATTCAAAAGTCAAAGCAACAAAGCTTCAAACTTACAAAGGTCAATTTGAACAACTAAATATGAAGGAAGATGAGAATATTGCAACTTACTTCTTACGACTCGATGAAATAGTAAATTCAATCATAGGATTGGGAGAGGAAATGAAAGAATCTGTAATTTTTCAAAAGGTACTAAGACCTCTTCCTATGAGATTTGATCCTAAGATATCAGCACTAGAAGAAAGAGAAGATCTAGACTCAATAAGATGGACGAACTACATGGAATATTCATAGCATATGAAATGAGAACTGAACAGTAAAATCCATATATAAAAGAAGCAACTTTCAAAGCATCCAAAAGTTCAAAGAAAAAGGGAAAGAAAAAATAAAAAAAAACATAGCAGCAACAATGACATCTCGGAAGATGATGAAGAAATGGACAATTTTGTCAAGAGATTGAACAAGGGAACCAATGAAAGATATAAAGGTAAGCTTCCATTGATTTTTTTTAATTGTGAAGGTATTTTTCATTTTTCTAAAACATTTCCTCATAAGAAAAATAATGGGAATGATGAAGATTACTCAAATAGCAAAAAAACATATAAAGGAAAAAAAACCACAAAGAAAGTTTTCAAGAAAAGCTTATGCACCAAAGAAGAAATCTCCTCATCAGATGAAGATGAAGTCAGTGACAGTGAGACAGAAAGAGTTCTATTCATGGAAGTAGAATAATATGATAAAGAAAACACCGAGAGGCAGAAGTTGACTACGGAGAATAATTGTTGACTGTCGTAGAAGTTATAAGAAGCGAAAATAGGAAAAACAAGAAGCTACGAGCATAACTAGACAAGAAGGAAGACACTCAAGAACTAGAGAATATCATTATGGAATTGAAGGTTCAAATAGAATAATATAAAAGAATTGAAGAATAACTCAAAGAACAATTAGAAGAAAGAGTCAGGATCATTGGAAATTTGGAAGTAGATATTGTCGCATTGAGAAAGGATCTTCAAAATAAAAATATGTAGAATAGATCAAAAGTTTTGGATGACATTATCAGTAGTCAAAGGCCTAATCATGACAAGTCCAGACTTGGATACAATAAAAAAGAACAGAGATCAAGCTCCAAAGCAATAGAACAAGAAACATATCTAAAAACTTATGCAGAAACAATCAAAGGGGATATGAAGACATACAAGGAAGATTACAGGGACACTCCTCCGCCGAGAATATTTAGATTTCAGAATCAATGACCGAAATAAAATAAAAAATATTCCTTAGGAACAATAAGGATTCATAAGAATAACTCCTTTCAGAATATCTTCAACTCCTAGGTATCAAACTATCTTTTTGGGTTTATGTTATACATGCAATAATTTTGGACATAAAGTTGTAAATCGCAGAGCTAATAGCAGGAACATAAGAAACTTTGAAATCCATACACAAAATGGTTATCCAAGAAGGCTTAGTGAAACATAGATAAGAAGCTACAACAGGTTTGAATCATTGAGCACTGAAGTGGAATTCTACAAGTGCAATAACATTGGACACATGGCCAAAGATT
Source organism: Picea engelmannii (assembly GCA_009831015.1). Classification (NCBI taxonomy): domain Eukaryota; kingdom Viridiplantae; phylum Streptophyta; class Pinopsida; order Pinales; family Pinaceae; genus Picea; species Picea engelmannii. Next base: position 608,468 of record ML780805.1, read on the forward strand.
GTAGAATGAAATTCCCTCCTAGAGAACCACAACAGAAGAACAAAAGTCATAGACAGGAGCCTCAAAAGAGAACATGGATAAGAAAGAAGAATCAATATAGAAATAAATAAATCACACTCTCTCTATAAGCTAAGCAAAAGAAGCATGGTTGGTATATTGACAGTGGTTTTTCAAAACATGAAGAACAAGTGAATAAAGACTAGGTCCTAGAGATCATAAGATTGGAAATAAAACAAGATGAAAAAAATTCCACAGATAGAAATAAAGAAGTCAGAGTTCAAAGCGATGGATGAATCTACTAATCAATATGATGATGAATATGCTCCAGAGAAGGAATTGTTCTAAGCCATCTGTTGGTGTATATATATATACTTAGTATATTTCACTCATTTATATGTCAATATGGGATTCGTAATCAAAAGAGTTGTTACACCATATGTGCCAAAAATAGGTAGCCTATCAATGTATGTTCTATATCGCTCAATCAGGAAATAATTAATAACATAACAGTCTATTTTGGAATATTTGAATACTTCACACAACTTCAAACTTAGAAGATAAAGTTTACAGTAAATCTCCCAAACAAACACTCAATTAAAAAGGTTATTTCTTAGATAATAAGTCTGTTCATTATAGGCTCATGAAATGAAGAGTTGAATTGAGACATTGCTTCTTGTAGAAATTGAAATAGCAATTAACAATTTAATTTATTCACTCTTAGAAAGAAACCAATCATAACCCTATCAATTCCAATCAAACCTTCTTCAATATAGGAAATAGTCAATATGATTGAGAGACTTCATTACATGGAGCATGAAGGTGAGAGATGAAGTCTTATGGTTCATGTACCTACTAAGAACAACACAATCATAAATTCAAAATGATAGCAATTGCTTATTTAACAATCCCAAACATCTATCCAACTCTTGTTAACTAAATATCAATCTATTGAAATGAAAATGAAATCATCTACTATTCTCACTATAACCATTCATTCACACAAATTCAAAATCAAATAAATTTGTATTATACCTAAGAATGTTTATGCACTTAGAATTATCTGCAACACATAACTATTAAGTGTTCACACTTACACAATTGACTTACAACACACAAATACATGTAGAGGGAGGCTTAACTTGGTTGGGATGGCGGGACCTTTCAAAACCAACAAGGCACCTCTAAATAAATTGCATACTAAAACACTTTACTCATTCCCATGAATTTCACAAAATAGCATTTGTATTCCTTCAATTTATCGAGTGAATCAGCAGTTCAACACTTCATTCAGCATAACAATGTGTATCATTCTCTACTTACTACTTACTTCCTATCATCTACAAAGCATCCCTTTTAATGAAGGTTAGCCATTATAACCAATGTCTAAGGATAATTATCAAATGTTTTCAAAATATTACAATTCGTGATTCATATCATATCTCTAGGGATGGAATTCATCCTCATGACACAAAATTCATGAGTGATGAAGTCTATCATAATCTCCAAACTATATAAGGATACTTCAATCCAACTAACTTCTTGGAATCACCACCAACATAATCGTTCAACGCATTAATCCTATAGACAGGGGTTTAGTACCAGACTAGCACAATCATAAATCTGAGTACCAGATCAATGCAACAGTAGTATTGGAAGAGGCACATAGCGGGTACTAAAAGAGGCGTAGAGATGGTATCAGAAGAGGTGCAGAGATAGTACCGGATTAGGCAGAGTATTGGTACCAGATCACTACAAAGTATTGGTACCAAATTAGGCGGAGTACCAAATCAGGAGGAGTATCAGACGAAGTTGCTTAATTAATAGTTAAAGTGACTAGGATCATAATAATCAGCCATTTAATACCAATTTAATAAAAAAATAAAAAAAAAATCATGTTTTAACATAGGTTACCTCTCTATACATATGGAAAAGGTCACAAGGTAGGTTTCTGGTGGAAAATAGACAATATATGCACGTTTGAGAGGTAGAATCGAATCAGATAGAGGATAATATAGGATAATAGAGGTGTCAAAATGGAGACTCAACATTCCCCCCATGCTAAAGTCATTGCATGTCCTCATGCAACAATGTCAAAACTGATACTCAAAACTTTGCAAAACTGAACCGTCTCCCATCCTGACTGCACATCATTTATTTGGATGTAGAATGTTGAACCCATAAGCCTTGCTCCTGAACCGTCTCCCATCCTGTCTGCACATCATTTATTTGGATGTAGAATGTTGAACCCATTTATTTGTGTGCATCCTGTAACCTTAGGTTATATTCTTTCAATTGTGCATTTTCTTCCTTAATATTCCTATCCAACACTTGATACTCTGTAACCTCTTGTTTCAGCTTCTCATTTTGTTTTGTAAGTTTCCCAACCTTTACTATCAATTATTGTTTTCTCAGAGAATTGCCAGGATCAGATGTGGTTGTTTGTTTAGTCACCTCCTCTCGGGCTTCCTTCTCCTTTCTTAGACCTCTCAAGGTTTCTGTCACTAACCCCTCAGTCTCACTAATCATCGCTCCATAGACACTTTATTTCTATGGAGAAGTCAGAATATCAATAGAATCTTCTGGAAGAGAAGGCACATGTGGAACTATTATCTGTTTGGCCCTACTCCTGTTGGTTCTTCGTATAGGAAGTGAGCCTTCCTTAGATTTGTTGACAGGGGTGGAAGTCTCTTCAAACAACTTCTTCTTCTTTGTTTTAATATAATTTATAGGAATGGGGACCTATTTCTCTTGTACATATTTGATTTCCACCTTGGAAGACCAAAGTGTATGTTCTGGAGCTTGTTCTTGTTGAACATTCCTTGTTTCCACTCTGGAGGACTGAGGTGTAGGCTCTGAGATTTGTTTCTTTTGATTCTTCCTCATTTTAAGCTTCCCTTTACTTCCACTTGTCACCTTAGGAGTCTTCTCCAACTCACTAATCGGCTCTTGAGGAAACAAAATAGCTGCTTTAGGGGTCTTCTCCAAATCATTAACTGATTCTTGACGGAACTCAATAGTTTCCTCAAGGAAATCATGTGAAACTTCATTTTGACATGTTTTCTTCCTTTTTCACCTCTCACTTCATGGAAATTGATTTTTAGGAATTGAGGTTGGTCTAGGTTCCTTAGATTGGGTAGGCCTCTCCTTCTTAGATGTAGTGGGATCCTCTAGGATTTTTTCTGCTGGCACACCCTTCTTTTGACACTTTTTCCTTCTCTGAATGTTTAGTTCATGGGACTTTTTCAAATTTATAACTAGATCTGGTGATAATTCAATGGTTTCCTTAGGAGCACTATTCGATCATTCACCTTGCCCAGAGTCCTTCCTTTTCTATCTTTTATTTTTTGGAATCACGGTTGGAATTATTTTCTAAGATTGGGAGGTTTTTTTCTTTTTGGATGCAGTAGGATCCTCCACAATAGACTCATCCTTATCCAATTCATCAATAGGATGGGATGCTCTAGCTGTAACAATAACTTCTTCACCCCCTAACTTATTCCGTTTGTTTTTCTTTGTCTTTCTATTGGACCCCTCACTGTATGCCTCTAGTTCATGTTCTTCTATAGATTTAGACACTCCTTCTTGAGCAAAATTTTGTTGAAGTAGTTGTTTCCAACTACTGCCTTGTTTTCTCAAGGAATGGACAACCAATAGTTTCATTAGGACATGGTGATGGATACTGGTTTCATGTTTCTTGGAATCTTATTTAACTCCTCTCACCATTTTATTTAAACTCATGTAGAGGAAGTGGGGAAAATCGATTTGTGGCCCTCCTTAAAAATGTGACAAAAGTCTCAAATGGTATAGGAAGGTCACAACATACCTCCCTTCGCAAGTGAGAAATATCTGCAAACTAATGAGCATCGTCCAATACTCTTCTTTAATGCATCTTCGAGGAATGCCTTTGGTCCAATCGGGATCTTGATGCTCCATCCTTAGAAATTTCTGACAAAGCTTCCTATCAACGATCACCCCCTTAAAATATTTATCTCCAGAGGAAGATAAACCTGTATATTTTTCTATGGTGGCCTCCAAAATATTTAATTTCATATCCCCAAACTAAACACTTTCTCCATCATAGGTCTACGCAAAAACAAGAGAGACTCCCTCATGATAGTCCTTGAATTTTTCCAAAAATGGAACCCAGACAGCCTGTTCAAATCTCTCCCTGCAAAATGGATATTCCTATGTCTCCCTGTATAACTAGAAAATAGGTTCATGTCTATCAACCCCCATGTTGTCTTAAAGAAATTCTTAAAGTGTATGAGGCAACAAAACAAAGGATTGAGGGTTGAGTACCAGATCAACGCAATCCGCGATGGAGTACCGGAAGAGGATAAGTATGCAATGATATGAAGGAACAAAATCATAGTGTAAATGGAGGTGGTGTGACAGTAAAATGGTAAATAACACTCATATGGATGGTGAAGCCATATAGAGGAGCGTTTATAAGTTAATATTCAGATTACAACAGTCACATCCATGGTAATGATGGCAAAGTAAGATAAGTTGAATTCAAGAATAACTTATAGAATCGTATGGAGTTTGGCGTCAAATAGTGTTCACGGGAGTGTTGGGTAATGATGAAAAGAGATGTGTTCGTTATGACCGGAATTCACAAGTATGAAATAGTCTGACGTCATCGTGATCAGAATGGAATCATATTTTGACATGCATTAATATGTGGCTTAAGTCATTCATATGGAACGATGTTGGATCATGGGATTATGACATTTATTCACCATATAAACGGAAATAATGAAATTGATACTGTTAGAGGTACAATTACCTTGTACTCTCAACATTTCGGCTGTATGGGAATGATTTCTTCATGAGGATATGTATACGAGGGCTTCGAGAAGTTCATCGTAGTGAGCATGAAATAATTGAGGACAAGAGGATTTATGAGAGTAACCACATGTTTAATACATAATTAGTCTAATTCTTTAATAAAATGGAAAAAATGTTGAGTTTATACCTTCTATTACTTGAAGCATTTATATTGAGCAACGAAAACTTTGAGTATAGGATAAGGACTACCAACAACTCATTACTAGGACTGGATCACACCTTGGTGTGATGCAGGAACATCTCCAACATCAAACAAGTGTGGGGCAAGCGCCAACGCATTTTGGGCACATGATGAATTGTTTAAAAACTTTTGAAGATGGATGCACCAAACATAAATGTAATAGTTAAGGAGAGGCATACGTATAGATTGTAATCAGACCTTGAGCGACCTACTCTCTTCTGAAGGAATAAGAAGGAATTTATGTTAGTTAATGTTAGTAGGTATCTTTGAATTCTCAGATTTGATAGTTTTAGGAGTGGAGGGAAAACGGATATAGACACCCTCATTGTATTATTGTATGATAGTGAAGAACATTACTAAGAGAAGAGCATATAGAGCTAGAACAGAGAAACTGTGTTTGAAAAAAACCCATGTACATAGATTTGAGTTAATAGAAGAAGTCTTAATTCAGATTCATGGCGTTGTATTTCTTTCTTGTATGTGTATGTTGAATGGTATGTTCATGGTTTTACTCTTTTTGTTATACATTTTCTTTCTATGCTGTGTATGAATGATTTCAGGATTATGTTTGAAGTCTGAGAGAGAAAGAGTTAGGAAATGAGTTTCAATTGTTTCTCTGTCTGAGAGAGAGTTCCTGCAAGGAGTGCAGTTGAATTGTTCGCAAGGAGTGCATTGAAAAAGGGTTCAGAGGTTTGTCTCTAAAAGCTCAGATAGGATATCTTTTGTCCTCATTTCCTCAAAAGTGCAGTTAGGCACAAGAGCCATGCAAAGTGTGTGCAGGCCGAGTGAAGCTTCAGGGGTTTGTAACCCGGATGACTTGTTGAGAGACTACTACTATAGGGAGTGCGCAGAGTCGAAAGGATTTCAACACTTGAAAGTGTTTGAAGGTCTGTCGCAAGGAGTGCCAACAAGAGTTTTTCTGAAAGACTTGAAGTCATAGAAAACCTCAGAAGGGTTTGAACCTTTGAAGTCATCGAAGGGAAGAAAGAGGCTAAGTGCCTTGAAGAATTGAAAGGAGGTGCAGTGACATCATGCTGCAGGAGGAAAAATTCCACACAGAGAAATATTTTGTTTAAATTTCACGAAAGTTCTCAAGGGAAGAGATGGACGACAGAAATTCTCCGTAGAGAATTTGCGAAGTCCCGCCAGCTGTCCAATCTAACAGAGAAGCAAGGGGGGTTACGAATATTTCCAAATTTTCAAGATTAGGAGATCATGATCCATCAGACCTCACTTAGATACCCATCAGTCATGGGATCTGACAGGAGTTGCACGGGGTTAAACCCTCACAAATAGAGCGAAAGTCCCGAAAGGCGTCGGGATATCGGGATTTCAGAATTCGGGATATCGAAAGTCTCGAGGACAGGAGATCAGGTCACTTCATAGTGAAAACCCTGAATTTGATCTGAGCCATCCATTCATTAGGACACGTGGCAGAGATCAAGAACCCATCGGTATTTCAGCTACTAGGGTTTCGAGTTGACAGAGAAATTGTGACATCGAGGAATCGCAAGTCACGAAATCCTGAACTGAATCAAGATCGCCCGTCTGTTGAGACACGTGGCAGCGATCAAGAGTCCGTCGACATTTCACATGTCGGGAATTCAGGGATCAAGAGGACAGGATGCAGATCATTTTGGCATTTGATTTCATGAAATCGCGAAATGATTGAGGACCATCCATCATAGGAGGACACGTGATATAAATCCTAGAATTTGGGGAAAATCCTGATAGGAAAGTCCATCGGCTTATCAGGGTTTGGCATTTCACAAATCCTGAAGATAGGAGACCCGCGCATTTTGGGAACGGAAGTTCCAGAATCGCGAAAAGTTGGAAAGCCTGGAAAAGAATAGCAGTACGGGATATCGGGATTTGGGAATTTGGAGTTTGTGTTGACATGAGGTTTTTCGCATCAAGAGTCTCGAACTCCCGATATGCGAAATCGCGTTGACCGTTGGATCGAACAGGGAATCACAGTCATCGATTTCTTTTGGTGACCGAACATCAGAGTTTCGGTAATGTGGGAATCGGGATTTCAGAGGTTGAGGGGATGAGTTGCACGACATTGCGACTCCCAAAATCGCGATAAGGAGAAAGACGAGATAGAGAGAGGAAAGGCCAAGTGTCAGAATTTCAAGTTTTGGGGGTCTGAGAAGACAAGACACTCGGCCACAGAACTCACGAAAACGTGAAGTCTGATCTTCGAAAGTATAAGAGGAAAATTTCTCAGGGTTGTTTGTGGGTGCAAATTTCCCGAAAGGGAAATAGAAGGGCTAGTTGATCACTTTGGGCCAGAAGAGAGAAAAAGATCTTGCACAGATCCTGATCTGCGGATCTAGGAGAATGGGGTCTGCGTCAAGTGTGGTATCATAGGATAGAAAGGTTTCTTTTATTTCTATAGAAAGGAAAAGGAAGATTCACCATGCTGCCAAGAAGAAGGGACAGGCAAACACCTGATCCGCCAGAGGAAAGGGAAATACCAAGAAGAAGAGGTAGACAGATGCCTGACCCAGCCATCACAAGAGAGATGTGTGATTTACATGCCAGACTTGAGGACATGGAGACAACATAGAGGTGCATAGTCAGTGCTAGGGATTTTAGTGATTCCGAAAGTGAAAACGAAGCCAAACATGAAGGGGAAGAAGTTGCAGCCGAAGATGCAGCAAATGAACACCTACTTAGGGTTGTTGCAAGGATGGGTGATAGGGAAAAAATGGACATCCCAGTATATGATGGAAACCTAGATGTTGAAGAGCTTCTAGACTGGATTAGAGATTTGGACACTTATTTTGACTATGAAGATATCAAGGAAGACAAGAAGGTCAAACATGTTGTCACAAGATTGAAAGGACATGCAGCATTGTGGTTGGATAAACTACAAGCTAACAGACGCTGGAAAGGCAAGTAGAAAATCAAGAGTTGGGATAGGATGATTATGAAGATGAAGGCGAAATTTATTCCCATGGCTTACCAGATTACTCTGTTTCGAAGAATGCAAAATTTGAGACAGAAGATGATGACAATGAAGGAATATATTGAAGAATTCTACATGCTGAACATCAGGGCAGGTCATCGGGAAAGTGATGATGAAAATGTTGCCAGGTACATGAATGGCCTGAGATACGACTTCCAGGATGAGATGAGCATGATGACCATCCGAACGATGGAAGATGCTTATCAGATTGCTCTAAAAGCTGAAGAGAAGCTGAGCCGAAAACAGGGTCAGAGAGGCCGAGGCAAAAGTCAAGCCAGAGGCAAATCAGTTGCCCAGGATAGAAATCAGAAACATAAGGAAGAATGGAAGAAACCTCAGATTGAGAGAGGTGGAAGCTCAGAGAAAGGGAAATATGTTGGACAGAGAAGGCATTATGCTGATAAGAAAGGAGAGTATGCTGATAACAACATTTTTCCTCGTACTAGAGGTAGAGGAAGAGGAAGAGGTGGAGTGATAAAGTGCTTCACATGTGGAAAGAATGGACACAAATCTTATGAATGTCTATATAAAAAAAAAGAGGAAGGTGAGACTCACATTGCCGAAGAACAGAGGTGGAATGTTGAGGCAGAAGATGCTGAAGGCGGAAGATCGCTGATGATGCAAAAAGTTCTCTTAACACCAGAGAAGGAGGTGGAAAATCCAATACAAAGGAACAGTCTTTTTCAGACTGCTTGCAAAACCTAGGACAGGGTATGCAAGGTCATTATGGACAGTGGTAGCATAGATAATCTCGTTTCTATAGAGATGGTAGAAAAGATGGAGCTGGAGACGATTGAACATCCAAGTCCATATAGAGTTTCATGGCTACAAAAAGCACATCAGGTAAATGTCACTAAATAGTGTTTAGTTGAATTTAAGATAGGAGGATATAATGATAAGATACTCTGTGATGTTATTCCCATGGATGTTTGTCATCTATTGTTGGGTAGATCGTGGAAATATGACATAAATGTGATTCATGATGGGAGAAAGAACACATACACCCTAGAGAAGAATGAGAGAACTCACATGTTGCTTCCAATCAAAGATAAGGAGGTGAAACCTGAAGTAAGCAACGTTGTACTTCTCATGAGTGGGAAGGAACTTCTTACAGAGGTTAAGAAGGAGGAACAACAATTCATTGTGGTCAGGAAGCCAAAGATTGTTTTAACCAGCACAAGGGTAAATGATTTACCAGAAGAGGTTCAGGAACTGCTGGAAGAGTTCGCTGACATAGTAGTGGATGAACTACCTCGTTCGTTGCCACCGATCAAAAGTGTGATTCATCATATTGATCTCATACCTGGAGCTAGTTTGCCAAACAAAGCAGCGTAAAAATTAACGCTGCAGGAGAATGAAGAGGTAAAAAGACAAGTCCAGGATTTGTTGGACAAAGGGTTGGTTAGAGAAATCTTGATTCCATCTGTTATTCCGACAGTGCTTAGTCCAAAGAAAGACAGAGGTTGGAGGATGTGTATTGACTTGAGGGAAATTAACAAGATAACCATCAGTTACATATTTCCATTGCCACGGATGGACGACCTAATGGATTGCTTAAGTGGAGCAATTTTTTTTTCGAAGATTGATTTGAAAAGTGGATATCACCAGATTCGTATGAGAGAAGGTGATGAATGGAAGGCATCCTTCAAGACTAACGAAGGGTTGTATGAATGGCTTGTTATTCCGTTTGGTTTAACGAATGAGCCAAGTACCTTCATGAGGTTGATGAATGAAGTCTTGAAGGAGTTCATCGAAAAATTTGTCATTGTGTATCTAGATGACATACTGATCTTCAGTAAAACAGAGGCAAAGAATATAAAACACTTAGCTACAATGATGAAGAGATTACAACAAGAGAAGCTGCTGATAAACATGAAGAAATCCTCATTCATGAAGACAGAGATCATTTATTTGGGTTTTGTTATTTTTGTAGATAAATTGAGGATGGATCCAGATAAAGTGGAGGTGATCAAGAATTGGCCATCACCGAAGAGCATATTTGAGGTGAGAAGTTTTCACGGATTGGCTAGTTTCTACCAGAAGTTCATCAGGAATTTTAGTGGAATTAGTGCACCGATGATGGACATAGTGAAGAAGAGACATAAGTCTTTTCACTGGACAGAAGAGGCTGAGAAAATCTTCAATTTGTTGAAGAATAAAATTATGGAACAACCAATTTTGGTGTTGTCGGATTTCAAAAAGACATTTCAAGTGAAATGCGATGCAAGTGGATTTGCAATAGGGGCAGTTTTGAGTCAAGAAGATAGGCCAATAGCATACTTCAGCGAAAAGTTGAATGAAGCCAAAGTGAAATACTCCACTTATGACAAGGAGTTCTATGCTATTATACAGGCATTGAAGAAATGGAGACATTACTTAATTCCTAAAGAGTTTGTCTTATACAGTGACAATCATGCATTGCAATTTGTGACTCAACATGAAAAGTTGAATCAAAGACATGTTAAATGGGTTGAATACATGCAAAATTTTACTTTTGTAATTAAACATATTTCTGGAACTACTAACAAAGTTGTTGATGCTTATAGCAGGAAATGTTTGCTATTGCAGGAGTTCAGAGTCAAAACAATGGGTTTTGATGATCTCAGGACATGTACAGAGATGATCCAGATTTTAAAGAGGCATATGAAGCAGCGGAGAATCCAATTCTCAGGGACAGAAGTCAATGGATAGAATACATGATCCAAGAAGGATTATTGTTTAAAGGTAATCAACTTTGTATTCCAAAATGCTCCATGATGGATAATTTGCTGAAGGAGAAACACAGTGGAGGATTGGTCAGACATTTCGATCATGAAAAGACATTCACAAAGTTGAATGAGTCATATTTTTGGCCAGGAATGCAAGAAGACATCAAAAGATTCGTGGACAGATGTAGAATTTGTCAACATTCCAAAGGGAAGAGACAGAATGCAAGTTTTTATCAACCATTACCCATACCTAACAGGCCATGGGATGCAGTCAGCATGGACTTCATATTGGGACTGTCGAGAACACAAAGAGGGTTTGACTCAATCTTTGTGGTAGTGGATAGATTTTCCAAAATGGCACACTTCATACCATGTCAGAAAACCAGTGATGCAACTCACATTGCGAATCTGTTTTTCAAAGAAGTCATTCGACTTCACGGCTTACCAAGGAGCATAGTTTCAGATCGAGACACCAAGTTCGTGGGACACTTCTGGAGAACCTTATGGAAAAAGATGGGAACAAATTTATCCTTTAGTTCAGCTTATCATCCTCAGATGGATGGACAGATAGAAGTCATGAACAGGAGTTTAGGAGACTTTCCGAGGATCTTGGTGACAGAACACCACAACCAGTGGGACAACATATTACCATAGGCGGAATTTGCTTATAATGATTCAATCAATAGAAGCACATGACAAAGTCCATTTCAAATTGTTTATGGCATGCAGAAGAGAGGAATTTCTGAGCTGAGGGATTCAGAACATAATGCAACTAGAAGTGCTAGTGCAGAGGATTTCGCAGAAGTGATGAAGGAACTTCACAGCCAGGTGAAGGAGCGTTTACAGAACTCGAGCCGAGAGTATAAGTGCAGATCAGATAAACATAGGAGACAACTTCAATTTGAAGTTGGTGATTTGATTCTGCCACATCTAAGAAAGGAAAGGTTCTCGAAGGGGACGTATAAAAAACTAAAGATGAAGAAGATTGGACCATGTAAGGTCTTGAAGAAATTTGGGGCAAATTCTTATGAGATTGAATTACCCGATGGGATCAGAATTTCTCTGATATTCAATGTCTCAGATTTGTACCCATACAAAACTGAGGAAGTAGGAACAAGTGATGAACAACCAGAGATCCAGTGGACAAAGCAGATACTTGTTGCAGAGAAGCCACAGATGGAAAGCATACTAGACAAAACAGTTAGTAAGAAAACCATAAGAAAGAAATACTTTGAATACTTGGTCAAGTGGAAAGGACATCCAGTTGAAGATGCGAGCTGGGAGAATGAAGTAGAGATTCAGAAGCATGGACATACCGTGTGAGAGCTCATGGAAAAGAGCCCATGAAAATTTTCAAGCGAGGGAGTATGATGCAGAAGCATCGCCAACGTCAAGAAAGCATGGGGCAACCACCAACACATTTTGCTCACATGATGAATTTTTTAAAAACTTTTGAAGATGGATGCGCCAAACGCAAATGTAATAGTTAAGGAGAGGAATACTTATAGATTGTAATCAGACCTTGAGTGACCCGCTCTCATCTGAAGGACTCAGAAGGCATTTATGTTAGTTAATGTTAGTAGGTATCTTTGAATTCTCAGATTTGACAGTTTTAGGAGCGGAGGGAAAACGGATATAGACACCCTAATTGTATTATTGTATGATAGTGAAGAACATTACCAAGAGAAGAGCATACAGAGATGGAACAGAGAAACTGTGTTTGAAAAACACCCATGTACAGAGATTTGAGTTAATAGAAGAAGTCCTAATTCATATTCATGGCGTTGTATTTGTTTCTTGTATGTGTATGCTGAATGGTATGTTCATGGTTTTACTATTTTTGTTATACATTTTATTTCTATGCTATGTATGGATGATTTCAAGATTATGTTTGAAGTATGAGAGAGAAAGAGTTATGAAATGAGTTTCAATTATTTCTCTGTCTGAGCGAGAGTTCCTGCAAGGAGTGCAGTTGAATTTTCCGCAAGGAGTGCGTTGACAAAGGGTTCAGAGGTTTGTCTCTGAAAGCTCAGATAGGATATATTTTGTCCTCATTTCCTCAAAAGTGCAGTTAGGCACAAGAGTCGTGTAAAGTGTGCGCAAGATGAGTGAAGCTTCAGGGGTTTGTAACCCGGATGACTTGTTGAGAGACTGCTACTATAGGGAGTGCGCAGAGTCGAAAGGATTTCAACACTTGAAAGTGTTTGAAGGTCTGTCGCAAGGAGTGCCAACAAGAGTTTTTCTGAAAGACTTGAAGTCATGGAAAACCTCAGAAGGGTTTGAACCTTTGAAGTCATCGAAGGGAAGAAAGAGGCTAAGTGCCTTGAAGAATTGAAAGGAGGTGAAGTGACATCGTGCTACAGGAGGACAAGTTCCACGCAAAGATATATATTGTTTAAATTTCGTAGAATTTCTCAAGGGAAGAGACGGACGGTAGAAATTCTTAGTAGAGAATTTGCGAAGTCCTGCCAACCGTTCGATCTAATAGAGAAGCAAGGGGGGTTACGACCGCTTCCAAAGTTTCAAGCTCAGGAGATCGTGAGCCGTCGGACCTCACTTAGATACCCGTCAGTCGTGGGATCTGACAGGAGTTGCATGGGGTTAAACCCTCACAAATAGAGCAAAAGTCCAGAAAGGCGTCAGGATATCGGGATTTCAGAATTCGGGATATCAGAAGTCTCGAGGACAGGAGATCGGGTCACTTCATAGTGAAAACCCCGAATTTGATCTGAGTCATCCATTCATTAGGACACGTGGTGGAGATCAAGAACCCGTCGATATTTCGGCTACCGGGGTTTCAAGTTGACAGAGAAATTGTGACATCGGGGAATCACAAGTTGCGAATACCCAAACTGAATCAGGATCGTCCGTTTGTTGAGACACGTGGTGGAGTTCAAGAGTCCATCGACATTTCGCATGTCGGGACTCCGGGGATCAAGAGGACAAGATGCGAAGCATTTTGGCATTTGATTTCAAGAAATCATGAAATGATTGAGGACCATCCATCATAGGAGGACACATGGAAGAAATCCTAGAGTTCAGGGAAAATCCCGATAGAAAATTCCATCGGCTTATCGGGGTTCAACATTTCACAAATCTTGAAGATAGGAGACCCACGCATTTCGGGAATGGAAGTTCTGAAATCATGAAAAGGTGGAAAGCCCAGAGAACAATAGCAGTACGAGATATCAGGATTTGGGAATTCAGATTTTGTGTTGACATGAGGTTTTTGGCGTCGAGAGTCTCGAACTCCCAATACGTGAAATCGCGCTGATCATTGGATCGAATCGGGAATCACAGTCATCGATTTCTTTTGGTGACCGAACATCATAGTTTTGGTAATGTGGGAATAGGGATTTCGGAGGTTGAGGGGATGAGTTGCATGACATTGCGACTCCCGAAATCACAATAAGGAGAAAGACGAGATAGAGAGAGGAAAAACTAAGTGTCATAATTTTGGGTTTTGGGGGTTTGAGAAGACAAGACAATTGGTCATAGGACTCGCGAAAACACGAAGTCTGATCTTCCGAAGTATAAGGGGAAAATTTTTCAGGGTTGTTTGTGGGTGTAGATTTCCCGAAAGGGAAATAGAAGGGCCAGTTGAGCACTTTGGGCCAGAAGAGAGAAAAATATCCTGCGCATATCCTAATCTGCAGATCTAGGAGAAGGGGGTCTGCGTCATAGTACCAGACCACTTCTTATTGCTGGATCACTGCAAAGAGTTGTTGTAGTATCATACCAACACAAAGCTTCTCTGTAATGATCCCAAGCCAAATTCTTTCTTGGAACCACTAACTACTACTAATTTATTGAGTTATTAAGTGCATACAAGATTCATCAACACATGGAGATCACAATATATTCAAGATGTAGAAGCACAAGAAAAGATCTGACCTTTTTATTATGAGCAATGTAAGATCA
>ML780805.1:629303-641168 GCA_009831015.1 Picea engelmannii
CATCAGAAGGTCAGTTATCCTAGTTTGGTTCTCATTCATTTTCTGTAGATTCTCATCAACTTTCTTCAAGGTTTCAGAGATTTCAGCCTGTCCCCTTCTGTTGGTTTCCTGATACTCATCCAACTGTCGGACCAATGTGCTTTCTGTGTGGTTCATGTTTTGTTGGAATTTACCAAATTTAGTTACTAAGAGAGCCAAGCCCTGAGGCTCATGGTCGTATCCCGACCCTTCTATTTCTACCTCTGTTTCATTGTTGTTTATCTTCCTTGGACCCATAACAATTCCCCTGTACTTCTGCATGCACCGATCTCTCCACAGGTTTGGAGGATCGAGGCTCTAATACCATTGTAATGATCCCAAGCCAAATTATTTCTTGGAACCACTAACTACTACTAATTTATTGAGTTATTAAGTGCATACAAGATTCATCAACACATGGAGATCACAATATATTCAAGATGTATAAGCACAAGCAAAGATATGACCTTTTTATTATGAGCAATGTAAGATCAATACAATAAATGACCGATCTGGCATAAACCTCAGATGGTCATACAAGCAATAGATATGAGCTTCTACAAAATGCTCCTGCTAATACAAAATAATGCCTCCAAAGGATGAATAAGAAATGAAGATCAATACAAGTAGATCTGAATGCCAAACTCTCCAGATGAAGAATTCCACGCTCCAATAGAAGGCTGAAACCCTCAATAACTCGGCCCTGCTTCCAAAAGTGTCCAATCACCCTAAGAAGTATGCCAATTGATAGATCGGGTGATGGTAAGAATAACCCAGGTGCCTGAATCTCCAAGATCCCTCTCAATCTTCATAGATCTGAATTTCCCACTGAATGGGGTGCCCCACTGGATGACTGAAACCCTAGCTGGTTTGGACCTGATGAAGGAGACCTCCAAATTATCTGAAACTCTCCCAGAATATAGATCGGGCAATGGTAAGAATAACCCGGGTGCCTGAATCTCCAAGATCCCTCTCAATCTCCGTAGATCTGAATTTCCCACTGAATGGGGTGCCCCACTCGATGACTGAAACCCTAGCTGGTTCAGCCCTGATGAAGGAGGCCTCCAAATTCTTTGAAACTCTCCAAGAATATAGATCAGGCTATGAGAATCCCGTGGGAGAAGTTTCAAGCTCAGATCTCAAGCATATCTCCCTAGATCTGAGTTTTACTGAATCACGGGACGTCCCCTATGGCTCCACGACGTTCCAATCTGCAGACAAATATAGAATGATGATAACCCTCCAGAAAATCCCTCAAACTGATGGTCATGCCCCTACATAAAACCCAACTGTCGGAATGTCCCTAGGCCCTCAGGATAAGCTGGATCGAACCTCCCTCGATAAACTGGCCCTGAGACTAGAATGGTGTGGAGGAGTCTTTCATCCCCGAGACCAAGTTGTGGAACAAGGTGAGTGGATATTTCACCACTGAGTTTCTCCCAAGGGTTTGTACAGAAAAACCCCTAAACTGAATGCTCAATAGCAATAGCAAATGATACTCTAAAACCAGAATGAGTAATAGGTGCACCCCATGCCTCTTACTTATACTTTTCCTTCTAATTCTCTGTTGAGTTAGGTTAACTCCTAGGGTTAATCTTCTATTCTTCTATTGAGTTATCTTTTACTCCTTTATCCTTTTCCTTTCTTAAGTCAACTTAAAAATATAACTTTTAACTTCTTGACTTTCCCCCCTTCAGTGTGAGACTATGACCTAGTGGGGGTGCCCAGGCCACTGAGTCTCCTCATTACCTCTCTAAGAAGTGGGGGAAATTACATTCTCGTTCAATACCAGATGAACACAGGGGTGAATTTGTTGCAGTACTAGATCAGTGTTGAGTTTTTCCCAATACTGGAATAACACAATCCTTCTCCTTCAGTACCGTATGAACACAGGGGTGAATTTGTTGTAGTACCAAATTAGATTCGAGTTTTTCCTAGTATCGGAATAACACCATCCTTCTCCTTTAGTATCAGATGAGCACAGAGGTGAACATTGTTTGCATTACCAGATCAGTGAAATTTTTTTCCCCATACTGGAATAGCACAGGCCCTCTCCCATAGTACAGAATGATCACAAACATTTTCCCACAGTATCGGATGAACACAGACCTTTTCCCATAGTACCTGATGAGCACAAACCTTTTCTTACCGTACCGGATGAGCATAGAGGCAAGAATTTTTTTAGTACTGGAATAGCACATAGATGTTATCCAATACCGGATCACCACAAAATTGTATTCCGATACTCAATGAGAATTGGATAAGGTACCTAGTGGTGGTGTTCTGTAGACTGGGACTTTGTAGGCTGCACTTTGTATAAATTGTTGGTGTTTTCTAATGCTATGGAAGAGAACATGTGATTTGATTCTATTGAAATTCCATGTAGGTGAAACAAATATCAACACTTGATACAAGAACTCTGAATTTGCAGCAGAAGTGTCAAAAAATAAGGCAAAATAATTCAATGACTGGGCCCCAAGCTCTGTAACAAGAAGGTATTATGTAGCTTGGACAACATCATGTTGAGATTCAAAATCCTCCTCTTTTTGGAACCAAGATGATCATTTCTCTTGTTTCCACTTCCTTTTTATTATAAAAATAATCCTAACTAGTACTATTTTGTGGATTTTTCTCGAGCCCAGATTAGTTAATGCTCTCCGGTGTTTTCATTTTTAAGGAGTCTGAAAAACTTAAAGAAAACTCCATCTACTATCCTATGGATTTTTCTCGATCCTAGGGCAATTCCTTCTCCCTGGTGTTTTCAATTTTTAGGAGTCTGAAAAGCTTAAAAAAAATCCATCTACTGTCCCATGGATTTTTTGCAAGCCCACACTAGTTCCATCTCACCAGTGTTTTCAATTTTTAGGAGTCTAAAAAACTCAAAGAAAAATCCATTCAGCTTCTTTTCCAAAAATGATCTACCAAGGCTGGATAAATGGGTAGACCTACACCTGGAATATGTCTTCCTTATTCATTTATCTACATGAGAACAAAATCAAATTTTTGTTTTTGTTAGTAACACCAAAATTTCTATGTAATGACACACCTATTTACAGATATGTACAAATCCAAATTAATTCACACAACAAACTTAATGTGGTGGATCGACAAGAGGAGAAATCCCCTTCCTTACCAGTTTCATTTTAGAATTCTGAAGAACATGTCTGACAAAATCCTCTTTGGATAAAGGCTTATGATAAACCTTCAATCGATGTCCATTCATGACAAAGGAGTTCTAATTCTCATCAATAGTATTTATCTTAACTAAACCATTGTCATAAACGATATCAACTTCATAGGGTCCCAACCATCTAGTAGACAATTTAACTTTAAAATTATTTAACCTACTACCATACAGTAGGGCCCAATCACTTGAATAAAAAGACTTCTTATTGATGTACTTGTCATGCCATTTAGTCCTTTGTTCTTATATAAGGGTGGTCCTTTGAAGAGCATCTTGTCTGACCTCATCAAGCTCATTCAACTATAATAGCCTTTGTTTTTGAGCTTCATCCAAATCCATCCCTAGTTGCATGGAAGTCCTAAAGGCTTTCACTTAAAATTCTATGGGAAGCAACACTTGCTTCCCATATACCAACACATAGGGTGTATGGCCTGTTGTGTTTCTCCAAGCTGTCCTATAGGCCCATAAGGACTTAGGAAACCTATCAACCCAGTCTTTGTGATGTAGTTGAACAATCTTGGTAAGAATAGCTTCTATCACCTTGTTGGTTGATTCCACCTGCCCATTTTCTTGAGGGTGATAAGTTGAAGATTTTATTTGTTTTATTTTATACTATTCAGTAAGAGATTTGACCAAATTGGAGGTGAATTGGGTTCCTTGGTCAGTTACTATTTCTCGAGGCACACCAAAGCAAGTAAATATTTCTTCAAAAAGAAAATCTACAATAGATTGTTCATTAGCATAATATAAATCTTTATCTTCCACCCATTTGGTCACATAATTTGTGCAGACCAAGATGTACTTATTCCTTCGAGACATGGGGTTAATAGTTCCTACAAAATCCAAAGCCCATTTCTCAAAAGGTTCAATTACTACCTGAGCTTGGAGGGGCATCTCATCAATTGTAGTAGGTTTTCCCATCCTTTGACAATCATCATAGTTGTCCACATACTTCTTCGCATCCTTGAAAATAGTTTTCCAATAGTAGCTAGAATGTAAGGTCTTATATGTTGTTCTTTTATCAGAAAAATGTCCCCCACATGGACCATCATGACAGGCTTTGAATATTTCATGCATCTCATCCTCCCGGGCACACCTTATGATCACCAAATCATGCCTAGTTCGGTATAAACAATCATCTTGCCACATGTAATTGGCACTTAGTTGGATAATTATCTATTTTTATCGGGAGGACAGATTCTGAGGTAGCTTTCATGTTACAAGATAGTTGGCTACATCTGCATACCAAGGAATGTAAGTAGAAATAGAAAATATATTTGTATCTGGAAAATTGTCATCTATTGGCATATTATCACCTGTATGAATGAGTCTAGACAATAAATCAGCAACTAAATTATATCTTCTAGGACTATCAATAATGGTGATATTGAATTATTGCAGTAATAATAACCATCTAGTCACTCTAGCATTTGTATCAGGTTTTTTCATCAAAAATATGATAGTTGAATGGTTGGTATGTACAAAAACTTCATACACTGTTATGTAGTGTCTGATCTTATTAATGGCATGTACTACTGACAAGAATTCTTTTTCAGTGACAATGTAATTTACTTCAGTAAGTGAAATATTCTTGCTGACAAAGGATATAACATATGGAATTTGGCCTTCCCTTTGTCCTAAAACAACCCCCAAAGATGTATATGAGGAATCCATGCAAATATGAAAAGGAAGAGACTAGTTTCGTCCTCTTAAAACAGGGGCACTTGAAATCTTTGTTTTTAAAATTTCAAAAGAAATTTGACATTGTTCATTCCAACAAAATTCAACCTCTTTTTCTAATAGTTTGAAGAGTGGGGCAGCTAGGTTTGTAAAATTCAGAATGAGCCTCATATAGTAACCAGCATGCCCTAAAAATATTTTGACTTCTTTCTGTGAGCTAGGGATTTTGATTTGAGAAATGATGTCAATCTTGGCAGGTTCTACCATTATTCCAATACCAGAGATGTGATGACCTAAAACAATTCCTTCAATGAGCATCATTCTAGATTTTTCATGAATAAGGGAAAGGTTGATTTCTTTACACCTAATCAATACTTTTTCCAAATTGTCCAACGCCTGCTGGAAATCATCCCCATATACTATGAATTCATCCATGTAGACTTCTACACAGTCATGGGGATACCCACTTGCTATCTGATATAGGGTAAATAAAATTGGCATGCAAGATTTTTTGGAGTTCTTCTTTCACTATGTCTTTTAAGGCTAGATTCATTCTTCTTTGGGGTTGCCTAACATGTATGATTATGCCATTAGTGTAAATATGATGCATACAAGTTTATGCGTGAATGCCTTTCATGTCAGAGTAATCCCATGCAAAAGCACCATATTTCCCTTGAATCATTTGAATCAATTTTTGTTGTTGATCTGTTTCTAAACTAGCATTGATATACAAAGATTTTCCAAGGCTGATTTCAACAACCTGGACAACTGATTCTTTCCCTTCATCTACTTGTGAAATGGTGGCTACTGTAGAGGTGGAGGGATTCTAGATTTCTTGGAATTTAGAGATGAAGATATGTGTGTATTCAGGAAAATATTAAGGGTATTCAATGCATTATGTATCAGCCAAAAATAGGCTTAATATTTGTTATTCAGTTTTCTCTTGAACTCCTTTTACCTGTTCAAGTGTTAACAAGGGTTGAGTGTAGTCCTCCTCCCCATAAGGATTCTCCAACTAGAGAGGAAATTCAATGGTTTTTTGGGCAAGAGGAAAGAGAATAAGTTTTTGACTTTCGGTGCCATTGGAAATTGTCATCTATCCAGACCGACAACTAATAAATGCATCAACAGTGGCCAACCAAGGTCATCCAAGAACTACTAGATGTCCTGGTTTGGAGGATTTGGGATGAATCACTAAGAAATCCACAGAGTATTCCCAAGAGGCCAATGTGATTGTTACATCATCTAGACTTCCTGTTGGGCTGATGATTGTTTTGTCTGCTAATTCCAGCAAAGTCTGTGTTGGTCTTAGGTGATTTAGTTGCAGCATTTTCATGGTGTCAACTGGCATAACATTTATTGTTGCTCCTAGATCAATAAGTGTGTTTGGAAAAGAAGCACCATTAATATCTATGGTCACCACTGGATTTTCTGGATCATTATATTTGGATACCATTTCTGATGTAAATTTTGATAATTGTCCAACCACCTGTATAATAGAAGGCTCCTTCCTCTTCCTCCTTGTATTTTTAATGCAAAGATCTGTTACAATCTTAGCATAAATATGTATGTCCTTGATGTCTTGAAGTAGGGGAATCTTCACACATGTGTTTCTAAGTTCAGTCTCTAGATTATGCCCTAGAGGTACCTCAAATATCTTCACAAGTAACCTTTCTGGATAAGGAGGAGGATTAGTTTTCTGAGGTATTTCTATTGGGTGAGAAGTGCGAGGAGTAATTGCCTATTGTACAAGGGTGTTTCTTTCTTCATCTGATTGGTTATCCATTTTTTCTTCTCCTTGAACTGCTTGATTATGTATTTGTTCTTCTTCTTGAACTACTTGATTATATAATTTTTATTCTTCTTGAATAACCACAGTAGGATTTGGTTTATTCAAAACCCTCCCTGATCTTAATTCAATTCCATTAAATGAAGTAGGATTTATCACATAAGTGGGGAAGGTGTGTACTTCAAGATTTTGTACAGACTGTGTTGGTCTATTATTTGGATTAGGAATGGGTTGTGCAGGAATAGGGGTAGGCCGAGGAGGTTTTGGGATAGGTGCATCTTGCATTTGTTGTTGCATATTTGGGTTCATAGGCAATGTCAGTTGTTGTTGCAGCTTTGGAGGTGGAGGAAGATCCAGGGGATTAAATCCCAGTAGCAACTGAGAGATATTGGAAGGATATTGTTGGTAGGTGGGAAAGGTTGTTAGTTTAAGGGTAACATTCCCATATGCAGGCCCCCTCCATCCTTGTTTCCAAGGCTAGATTTGTGGTTGTTGAGGTGACCATTGAGGATAAGACATTGGAGGTACCCATTTTTGTTGTGAATATTGAGTGGTAGGATCTACAAACATATTAGGATTTTTTTGTCTCCATGCCCTATTGGGGGGATATGATGTTTCCATAGGTTCTCCCCATCCCTTGAAAATGGATTTTAGTACAGGAAAATAAGGACACTCATTGGTAGGGTGATATTATGTACATAGGCCACAAATTTTGATAAAATTAATGGGACATTCCTTTTCAGTATGCCTTTTCCTACACCAAGGACATAAAATTTCCAAAGTAGCATTTTCTTCTTCTTCTTTTATTTTAATTTTAATGGTATCAAGTTGGGATTTGATGGTGTTTAGGATATATACTTTGAATTTCTCTAGTAGATTCCCCAATTCTATCCTAGCAACACCTCTTGGTGTGGGTTTAGTAATTATGTTTATAGGATCCCTTACACTTTTTCCTGTTTTGGCTTGACTGCAAGAGTATCTTTTACAATACTCTACAATGTCTGCAAATGGTTTTTGGTACACATCTCTAGAACTCATGAGGTTTAGTATCTCAATACAGTCATCACTCACACCTCTTAGGAATATGGTCCTAACTTTGGTTGTGTCTAAGGAAAATTGTTTTGTCTTTTGGTAGTTGTATAGGAACATTATCATAGCTGGGGACTTAAATTTCATTCTGTCTTTGGAAGAAAATTGGGGTGGTTCATTCGTTCCAGGCACTGTGGAATTTTTTCTGAGAGGCCTACTCTCTTCTTTGAAACTGGTTGATATTAAGCCAACCAAATTGACCCCCACTTGGCGTAATGGGCATGTTGGACTTCATGCTACTGCTAGAAGACTAGATAGGTGTTTAATCTTTGAAGAGTTCTTGTCTTCTCTGGGCCTCTCTAGGGCATGGGTGGAATATCCCTTTATCTCCGATCACGCTCCTCTTTTAATTCAATTTGAGATTGCTCCGATGTACAAGTCTTCTCCTTTCAAATTTAATTCTCTTTGGTTGCAGGAGGCCAATTTCATAAACCTGGTTCATAAATTATGGAGCAACCCCTGATTCTTTCCAGAGGAAAATATTCAACAGTGCTTGGTATGGAATCTCAAGGAAATTAAATTTCAAACAAAGAAATGGCTATTAGATATCTCGTTACAAAAAAATAAGTCATTAGAAGGCTAGGAATCTGAAATTATTAGATTGTTATTGAAATCTGCAGATGGAGCGTTATCCTTAGAGGATGAAGGTTATCTTCGAGTGCTAGAAACAAACAGAAATAACCACATGCGGGGGGAGGAGGAGGCATGGCGCCTATGCAGCAGAGTAACATGGATCCAGAGTGGGGATTCAAATACTAAATTCTTCCACAAGATGGCAGGGGTTAATAGAAACCAAAAGCATGTTTGGGAAGTCACTTCAGGATCTGGGAATAAAATCACGGGACAGAATGCGATTAAAGAAGCAGTCGTTAATAATTTCAAATATTTATTTAAAGCTAAAGAAGGAACAAATTATGCTGAAATGGTGAGGATTCATAGCCTTTATCCTAGAATGGTTACAGAAGAGGAGGCTGATTTGATTTTTAGTCCTATTACATTGGAGGAAATTAAGTATGTTCTGGTCAAGTTCAACAAAGATTGAAGTCCAGGTCCAGATGGGTGGACTTCCGAGTTTTTCATATATTTCTTTGATTTAGTTGGTGAAGATCTCCTTGAAATGGTGGAGGATTTGAGGAGGAATGGAAAAATCTGTGGAGGCCTTAACTCTACTTACTTGGCATTGATTCCGAAGGTCAACAAGCCAGACTCCTTTGATGATTACCGTCCCATTTCGTTATGTAATCTTATCTACAAGGTGATCTCAAAAATCCTTGCAAATTGGATTAAACCCTTCCTTTCAAACTGCCTTTCTTCTGAACATCTTGGATTCTTAAAGGGAATAATAATTTAGGAAGCTATTGGCTCAGCCCATGAAATAGTTCATAGCATTAAAAAAAAGAATATCAAATCTCTGGTGCTAAAATTAGACCTCAAAAAGGCCTACGACAGTATTGACTAGGAGTACCTTAGAGTGGTCTTACTTTCGGTTGGTTTTGGGACAAAGCTCTTGGATTGGATAATGTGTTGTGTTACAAGTGAAAAAATTGCAGTCCTGATCAATCGTGAGATGACAGATTATTTCAAGAGTTGGGGGGGTCTTCGTCAAGGATGCCCGCTATCCCCCTACCTTTTTATTTTGATGATTAGAGGTTTAAGTCTGTTGTTAGCAAAGGGATTGGTGAATCAAAGTATTTCAGGTATTTTGGTCACACAACTTCACAAACTTGTCCACCTAATGTTTTTTGATGATGTCTTGATAATGTCTAAGGCAATTCTGGGTGAATGGCGATATATATTGGACATTCTTCAAGTTTAATGTTTGGTTTCTGGTCTATGCATCAATACAACAAAATCTGTTGTTCACTATTGGGGGCTACATGATATTGAACTTGAGCACATTAAAGCCATCATCTTGTTTTCCTTTGCTGATTTAAAAGTGGGCTTCAAATACTTATGCTATTATTTAAAGCCAGGAGAAGCCAAATCAACCGATTGGAGATGGTTAGTGAAAAAAATTGAGAAAAAGATCGGTTTCTGGTGCAATCAACGGCTCTCATTGGGTGGCAGATTAATCTTGGTTAAATCTGTTTTGGAGAGCCAATCTATATTTTGGATGTCGCTGGAATTGATCCCAACATCCATCTTGAACCGCATTCAGCAACTTTGTTTTTCCTTTTTATGGGGCGGTCCAAAAGCCAACCACCACTACCATCTTTGTAGATGGGACCTTCTTGCAAGACCAAAGCACTATGGAGGGTGGGGTCTTAGAAATTTAACCACTTTCAACACAGCATTAATGGAAAATACCCTCTGGAAGGCGCTAACGGTGGATAGCATCTAGCAAAGGATATTAAAGGATAAATATTTGGGGGATTCTTCCATAGTCGATTGGCTCAGGAAATCAATACATCAGCAGTGGCATTCCTCCGTTTTCTGGAATGGTTTGAAAAAAAGAATTCCAATCTTATTACATTGGCTTCGGTGGAGAGTCAGTTCAGGAAAATCAATTCTTATCGGTTTGGACAAAATTGTCGGTTTAGAGGAGTCCTCTATTCTCACTGAAGCGCTTCATGAGCAACTGTCCAAAAATAGAATTATGGTTCTAGCACAGGCTAGTGAGTCAGGGGACGTTCCTTCCTTACCTGATCGGTGGCGCACCAGTTCTTCATTTGGGTTATCAGGATAGTTTTCTTTGGAATGGGAGAGCTTTAATATTGCGTTAAAGGATGCAGGGATTTCTCTTCAAGCAGGTGAGGACAACTTGGTTTGGGCGGGGGGGGGATGCATCAAGAGTTCTCTCGGTTAAGAATATTTATTTTGCTCTCATAAAACCATTGGATTTTCATAGTGATAAATGTTGGGTTCCAAAACTGTGGAAATGGCCTCTTCTATTAAAACTAAAATTGTTCATGTGGTTGGCTGCCTATGAAAAAATTCTTACCTGGAATGTGCTCCAAAGAAGAGGTTGGGTTGGCTCGGGGGTGTGCAGGCTGCGCAATAGCGATGAGGAAAATGCCAATCATTTGTTAATAAATTGCTCATTTACAAAAGCAGTTTGGCATCGTCTATCAAAAATCTTCCATTTAAAAAACCTTTCGGATGGAATCTCGGTGTCCGATTGCTTAATGAAGTGGTCTAGTGATATCTCGTCTCCGGTAATCTTGGCAGCCTATACATGTTGGAATATCTGGTTAGAGAGGAATCAGGTGATTTTCAAGGATTGCAATCCATATTTTTGCGTCGTGGTATATAGGATTGTTGTCTCTTTTACTTGGCAACCTCCTACAGTAAATCCCATTCCAAATATAGTTTGTGAAATTACACATTTATATGGTTTCACGTTGGCCTGTTTTGATGGGGTAGCCTTACCAACAGGAGATTGTTGTTCAGCAGGTGGTATCTTCAAATCACATGCTTCGAGAGTCACAAAATGGTACCTTAATTGCGGAGTGGGCACAAATACTAAGGCGGAGCTCCTGGGCTTGTGGGCGACCCTTACCTTGGCTTCTCTTTGGGCAATTAACAAAATCCAAATCTTGGGGGACTCGAAAGTCATTATCGATTGGATGAAACACAAGAGCCAATTGCAAGTGGTGAATTTAGATGGCTGGAAATAAAAAATTAAGGAACTTTCTCTTCATTTTAAGGATCTTGATTTTCAGCATATATACTGGGAGCATAATAAAGAGGTGGATGCCCTATCAAAGCGGGATTTAAAGGAGCCAAAAGGAAAGTTGTTAATCTACCAATGGAAAAATGGGAAAGAAAGCCCGCATACCCATCTAAATATCTTTGAAAACTGAGTATTTTGAATGGCTCGATAAGAAATTAGATGGTCTGAAGACCTGATTTTTATTTTGTTCCTTTCAGCAAGACTTTCCTCAACATATCAGTTAATAT
Organism: Picea engelmannii; assembly: GCA_009831015.1. NCBI lineage: Eukaryota > Viridiplantae > Streptophyta > Pinopsida > Pinales > Pinaceae > Picea > Picea engelmannii. The sequence goes on from ML780805.1 coordinate 640,964, forward strand.
TAGTTTTGTTATCGAGAGATGTTAAGCCCTAATATTGGCTCATTACCCCTTAATTGGGGCAAATTAGATTAGTAATGCTATTTTATTTATGTCGGCTTTAGGCCATTAGTTGTAATTTAGATTATTAATGTTATTTTAATTATGTCGGCTTTAGGCCATTATTTGTAATTATACCTCCTAGTCTCCTATATATACCAAGGAGACA
>ML780805.1:663643-698596 GCA_009831015.1 Picea engelmannii
TCCATCTGGTTGCAGCCAGAGAAACTAGGGTGGCAGGGTGGTGCTAGGGAGAACAGATGTTCTCTGTTATGCAGGTTGTAGCCTGTGTAACTGGAAGTTGGTGCTTCCATCCAGTGGGTGCTGGAATAACCAGGGAGTTGGTGTTTCCTTCTAGTGGGTGCTAGAGAAAACAGAGAGTTGGTGCTCTCAACAAGTTGCAGCTTTTAAAACAGAGGTAGCAGCCTCACATTGAGTTGGTGCTCAATTGTAGATGATGTACAGAACTGAAAAAATACTGCCTATCATTTCGAAGAAGAAGAGGTTTTCTCCCTTTATGGGTTTCCTCGTGAAAATCTGTCTCTGTGTGTATTTTATGTGTGACTGNTGATCTTTACTCTTACTATCCATATGTTGTATGTTGCTTGATGACACATGAAGAAATATTAATAATTGTTAAGAAGGTATAAAATTGTTTAAGCATATATACAACTGATTCACCCCCCCCTCTCAGTTGTATTAGTATTTCCAACAGGAACCATATCATGTGGAGTACCGGATCAGGCAGAGTACTAGATGAAGTTGATTAATTAATATTAAAAGTGATTAGGAGGATAATAATCAACCATTTAATCCCAATTTAATCAAAAAATCAAACGAATCATGTTTTAACACAGGGTACCTCTCTATGCACATGGACAAGGTCACAAGGTAGGTTTGTGGTGGAAACTAGACAACATATGCACATGTGAGAGGTAGAATTGACTCATATAGAGGATAATATAGGATAATAGAGGTGTCAAAATGGAGACTCAACACCATCCATCTTAGATACTCTCAGATAATATGAATAATAGATAGGGGGATTCTATGTGGTAGCTGAGAAAAACTAGAGAACCATCCTTCGAGCCTCTAGTAGAATTTGAGTAGACAATATGATAGATTAATCAGTTCTAGTAGTACTTCATGATAGTATAGTGACAAATGAGTCAAAATTATGGACAATTGTGTAGCATAGTATTGAACAGTATGGACAAAGATGGACATGAAATCATCATTTTTGAACGGGGAACTTGAAGAATAAGTCTACATTGAACAATTAGTTCCTAGATAATGGTATTCTAGACTGGATAAATATCTACAATAGGAAGGGTTCATAAAAGGAAGTGCAAACAACAACCTCTACATCAAGAAATTTTCAAAGGATATGCAAAATGAATTTGAATTGTCATTTTACTTGGAGAACTATCCTTCTTTCGGGGTCTTCAGATACGTCAAAGAAACCAAGGAATTTTTATTTCTCAAACTAAGTATATCAAAGAAATGCTAAAGAGGTTTGGAATGGAATATTGCAAACCAATTACCACTCCTATTCAAACCAATTGCAAGTTGAGCAAAGATGATGATTCAAAATCTACAGACCAGAGGAAATACAGGTCAATGATTGGTAGCTTACTATATGTGGAAGCATCCAGACCAGATGTAATGCAGGCAATTGGACATGTGGCACAATTTGAAGCAACACCAAAGGAATCACATGTATTAGCAGTGAAGAGGATTTTCAGATATCTCAAAGGAACATAAGATTTTGGATTATGGTATCCAAAAGGAAAGGATCTATCACTTATTGCCTACACAGACGCAGATTGGGAATATTGTATTGATTACTGAAGAAACACCAGTGGAAAATCATTCTACTTAGGTGAGTGTTTAGTATCTTGGCTAAGCTAGAAATAATCATCATTATCTTTATCTACAACCGAAGTAGATTATATTTCTGCAGCAGGATGTTGTACTCAGGTTCTATGGATGAAGCAAACTTTGACAGATATATAGGTTGAGTATGATGAGCCCATTCCAATCTATTGTGATAATGCAATCGCCATCAATATCTCAAAGAACTCGATGACGCACTCCAAGATGAAGCACATTCCAATAAAGTATCACTTTATATAGGAACAGGTTGTAGAGAAGAACATCAGAGTTGAATATGTGGGCACAAAAGAAAAAGTGGCAGACATCTTTACAAAATCGCTTCCAAGGGAATCCTTTGAGTATTTTTTTCCAAAGACTTGAAGTAATTTCTACTCCAAAATGAATGTTTTTGAATGCTTATCTTATATGTCTTAGATTTACATGAGGAAGAACCATAAATAGGATAGTTCAAGTTGGGGGATCAATTTCAGGAAGATTTCAGTTAGGGGGAGTATCCCCAAGGACAGTTTCATTATCGGGAGTAGACCTAGATGGAAAGATAAATTCTTGGAGAAAGAGCACAGAGGCATGGTTCCAGGGGGGTCGATGGTCACAGGGGGAGCATGAGTTATATAACCTCAGTATCACATCAAAGTGTTTCCATCAATGCAAAAGGGGGAGATTGTTGATTAATTGGGTTGGTTTTCATTTATGTCAACCCTTGAAGAAAGGTCGGTATCACAAAGGTTTGGGTAATTGACTGAAGTTTGTTTGATGGATAATGGTATGAGTTTTGATATATTTGTAGGAAATACTATTCTAGATGGACATGACATGTCATGTCATTTCTAGTGGTATGTGGAACGTCACATAAATCCTCACAGTTAGAGAGTTATGGCCATGTAAAGTTGGAGAACCCTCATGAGTCATCTAGAAGCCCCAAAAGGTCAAACTAGACAAATGGTTAGAAGTGGGTTAGCCCTAAAATAATGAAAGTGGTTTAAAATATTTTAGAAGGTAAATAATAAAGTGAAGTGATGAGTGTACTATAAGTCAAAGTGTATACAAAATAAATTGTTTAATTAATAAATTTAATGGAGAAATTACTAAGTGGGAAATTGCTTAGAAGTGGGTTAACCCTGAAATAAGGAAAGTGGGTTAAGATGGTTAAAAGGTAACCCCTTGAGGAAGCTACTTGAAAGTATCAATAAGATGCAAGGATGTCTCATTTTAATCACACTTGAGAATATTGAATATCTACAAGTGACTGAGGTAACCAAGGGATATCTAAGCCGAATTTCAGAGGGAAGGTGAAGTAAAGAAGGCTGAAATTCAAGGGACAATAAATTGTTTTGATGATGATTTATAAGGTATGTTATTTACAAGTCATCTCACCATATTTGCAATAATTTTTTTTCTAGAATGATTCAGACCATAAAATTGGGAGGTCGTTGAGGAAACATATCCAAGTAGTCATGATAATAATTTCATCTTGTGGATCGTTATATTTTTTGAGTTATACTCCGTGGAAAATAGGGTTTTTGGCTAGTCCTGAAACTAGTCTAAAACGGGTGTTTCATGTAAAAATGTCATAAATTATTCATAACATATAAAAATTTCGTAATATCAGATGTATTTTTTAGAGTACGGTCTATATTATTATGTGTACAATTTTAAGATCCATAAAACAAATATTATGTGTGGGGAATGCTCTACAAATTTTCTCTCTAGAATAAGCCATAATTCAACAAGGTATGTCATTTTTTCTATAACTCCTTTTCTAAGAGGTTCCAAGTAGTGAAAGATGGAGGAATTTCACAAAATACAATGAAGAACATTGTGTACAACCACATGATTGTGGGCATGATCATAATTGGTCTGGAGTTAAACCACTTTTGGTCCTGCAATGCTCCTATGACCTCCATGCATCCTCTTGGCGAAACCACGTTTCAAATTGTGACCCGCCTTCGATTCCTTAACCTACTCACAACTTATGTCCCCAAAATGACACAGTATCATTGATATCATGATATTGACGATAGCGACCAAATCAACACTTCAAATCTGCGCCCTTCTTATCTATGGACCAGATCTACTGCCTCTGAGTCAATGATCAAGGCTCTCTTCACAATTACGGACTTTGGGAGTTTGAAATCTCAATATCATCTTCCTTTCATACTTCACTTCTCTGGAGTTGGCGATCTATGGAAACCTGCCCATAAATCAACGTCCCTTCCCTCACCTGGGTGTTTTACCTATCAACCTAAATCAACGGTCCAATGGCCCCTTCTCGATCAATGATCGATATTTCCTCCAGGGCTCTAGACTTCTGATATTTGAAATCTCAACCCTCTTTTCCCCAATGACTTTTACCCAGATTCTAAGATCCACTGACGCATGTCCTCCCGATCCAATGATTGAGGATTATTTCAGGAGTTTATCCAGAGTTAATAGATTGGCCCCATGTATCTCTTCTGAATCCAATGGTCCAGATCGTATTCTGAGACTTTGGGTATCCACGCTCTGGTGATTTCAATTCTCAAAATGAAAATCCACTTTGTATTTTCCCTGGAGTATGAGATCTGTTGACAAGTGTCTCCTCCCAAATCAATAATTCACAAATCTTCGTCTCTTCATGCTTCGTGTGTTTCAAGTCTCCACCTCTGCCTTCCTCCAGATCTTCCCAGCTATTGGCATGTACCCTACTAGATTCAATGGTCCTGATATGCTCCATCTCTCTGGATCTCCACGCTCTGGGAGTTTCAACTCTCAAACTTGATTATTTATGCACTCCCAATATTTGACAGCTCACACTTGATCAATCGAATAGATGATATTCCACCTCGACGTTCTGGGACTTCAGACTTCAGGAATCTCAAGTTTCAAAATGATCTCCCTCCTGAGCTTACAACAATCAACAACTGTGATTCCTCCTAGTGATCCAACTCTTGGTCTTCACCTCCAGTGATCTGACGACTCAGATCTATCCCATGAATTAGATGGTTGAGATTCTATTCCGAGGTTCCAGACTTCAGGAATCTCAAGTTTCAACTACAATAGCTTCACTCTCCTTTGTACATGACGTGCTAAGGCTTCTTCACTTCCTTCTGATCCGATGACTATCGATCTCCTTCTCTGTGATCTGACAATCACGATCGTTCTTCCTCCTAAGATTCTGATATCTCTCTACCTCCTTCTGGATCTAACGACCACGATCAAGTCACGAACTCGGATTTCGCGAGTTCTTGTGATTCTTTCCTTTAACTTCCTTGATGCATGAGTCAGTGAAATGTTGATCGCTCGTCACGTGCCTCTTCCCATGGATAGTTCTGATGATGTCGGGACTTCACGAATTTGCAAATTCTTCACTCCTGTGCAACTCCAAAGGGTTAAATCTCATGCACTTAATCTGGATCCAATCACTGTTGGTCCACGCGCCCAGATCTAATGACTGAGATATGGTTCTCCTATGCTTGTTCCTACTCTACCTAGACATAGATCTAATGGTCTAGCTTCTTATCCACAATCGACCAGACAATTATTGTTTCTCCTCCTCCTGAGCTAAAGACTTTCTTCAATTTAGAAGATTTTGTCAATGTTTGAAAGTTCTTGGCCTTTGAACTTCCTCTTGTGAAACCGACTCCTTTGGGTCTCGCTTACACTTATGAAAGAATTATCTCTCCTGAGATTATGGACTTAGAATAAGCCTGAATCTTTTGTAATCTCTGTGTTATCCCTTCTGATATCAATGTCTTTGAAGATTTTGATCTCCCATGGACACCTTTTGTTTTTGGGATTTCATCAAACTCAGAAACCAAAGGATTTCTTGAACAAGAAATACTTCTCACCCTCCTGGTGTTCTTATACTCGATGCACACCTTTCAGATCTTTTCCTCATAGAGTGCTCAGTAACTTTGTTTCTTATTGAACTCAACACAGATTTCTTCTGTGCATAGTTGTACCAGCTCAATGCCCACCTGGCAGAGCTCTACAGAGTCTTCAGTAACTCTAGCTCTCTCTAAACTCAATAAAGAGTTCCTCCTGTGCACTCCTTGCACCTCTACTGGTGAAGGTTCAATGGTATCCCTCCTAATATTTCCCTTGAAGTTAAACCTCTCTCAGCGCACTCTTTACGCACTGTGTGCATTCCTTGCACTCGAAAACTGAAGGATGAGAAACAATTGAAACTCATGCAATACTTCACCAGTTACGCACAAAACATAAAATCAACACAAATACATAAACACACAATATGCAGGAAAAAAATATTTTCTATTATCTATGTGTGCCTATACAGATGTTTACAAAATTGGATTGTAACAGAGTCCCAGTTCTCTCAAGATATCTCTCTCAGAACTATTCTACCTCCTCAGGCCTCTCTACCCAAACCTCTCTATCATTCTCTGCCTGTTGAAATATGATACAAGATCTCCTTACCAAAGAGGGGCTCTATGAGCTCATCCACTCTCACCTAACCTCATCTATTACATTGAAGTTTCATAAATGTTTACCCAGAACTGACTACGATCTGGGCCTGCTACAAGCATCCCTTTAAGGAAATCCAACCACTACATGTACAAAGGCATGGCCCAACATTTACAACCTTACAATATGAAAATCCGTATAGAATTATTTCAAATTAAACAAATGGGAGGTTTAATGCCTCTCCCTTTCTCAATTACGTGTTTGTGTGACGGCCCATTTACTGATGTGGAGCGATTCTCCTTTATCAAGGTTGATTACAGGCTGATTGGTACATGTTTACAATAGTATATCTCACAGTGATAGTGTGACAGTGGTTCCAACATTCTATTTCTATGTTAGGGTGTTTGGAAAGGGAAAGGACATGTGGTTGTAGCCACCATATAGTTGTATTCAGATAACATAGGGGGTTGTAGCCTCCTTTTGGTTGTAGCCAAAGAATTGGGGAGTTGGAGGTTCCCTCAAGTTCTAGCCTGAGAGACTAGGGGGTTCGATCCTCCTTCCAGTTGCAGCTGGAAAACAAAGGAAGTTGGTGCTTCCAATGAATTTCATTCTTAAGGACATATAAGAAACAACATTATGTGTTTTTCTCTCGCTTTGGGTTTCCACATAAAAACACTAGTTTATTGTGTATGTGTATGTGTATGATTTCTCATTTGTTCATTTTTTATTTACTCTATAACTATTGGATGATAATTCTACATTGATATAACACTTGCATTTTGTGGTTAAAAAGGATAATTTATCTATTACTTATTGACCCCCCCCTCTCAGTAATCCAATAGTCTCTTCTTCTATAAAACCTCGTACAAATCTCCAAGATGAGAATAATTTATCTTTGTAGAGTGAGCCTTTTATTCCTATGGGATGGCCATGTCCTGGTCTTCTTTTAAGGGTGAGGATGAAGGTGGCTAAAAGTCTTCATAGAACAAGTCTTCACCCCTAAAATGATTTCCATCACAAATCCCAAGGGATGACTGAAAATCAAACTAAAAACGATGTGACATGTCATCCTCGAATGGATGAAATAAATATGTAATCATATCAACATGAGGCTACCAAACATCTGAATCATATGCAAGTGAGGACCATTTTTCTGGATATTCCAACTCAATCTGTTTTTCATGAGAGCCACCATCAATTTCATAAATGGGGTCTCCATAAAAAAATTAGACAAGCAACATCCCATCTACTTCTCTCAATTTGTATGTGTTGGATTACTGAGAGGGCGGGGGTGAATCAGTAATAGAGTAATTCAATCCTTTTTAACCACAAATGCAAGTGTTATATCAATGTACAATTATCATCCAATAGTTTTAGAGTAAACAAAAAATCAACAAATGAGCAGTCATACACATACATAGTACATCAATGTTTTTACGTGGAAATCAAAAGCAGGAGAAAACCACAGAAAGTTTTTTCTTATATGTCTTTAAGAATTACATTCATTGGAAGCACCAACTTCCTTTGTTTTCCAGCTACAACTGGAAAGAGGCTCTACCCCCCTAGTTTCTCAGGATACAACTTGAGGGAATATCCAACTCCCCAATTCTTTGGCTACAACCAGAAGGAGGCTACAACCTCCCATGTTCTCTGGCTACAACTGGAAGGTGGCTACAACCACATGTCTTTGCCCTGTCCAACCTCCCTGACGTAGAAGTAGAATGATGGAACCACTTTCACACTATCACTGTGATATATACTTCTATATATTTGTACCAATCAACCTGCACCAAAAAACCTATACCAATAACCTAAACCATGCATCAACCTATATCTCAACCTATAATCAACTTGTACCATAAAAAAGTGCATCAACCATGCACCAACTTGTACCAAACAACCTGTAATCAACCTGTACCATAAACAAGTGCATCAATCATGCGCCAACTTGTACTAAACAACATGTAATCAACCTGTACCATGAACAAGTGCATTAACCATGCACCAGGCTATAACTCAACCTGTACCATGAACAAGTGCATCAACCATGCACCAAACCTATACAAAAAACATGTCACAACAACCTATCCAAACAACCTATCACAAAATCCTATCTCATCAATCTTATCATCCAAATCAGATCTACTCACCAAGATCAATCACCAAGACAAATCTCAAATATGTGCATCAACCAAGCATAACACAACTCATAATCATCACCAAGATCAATATGTGCTTCTAATAATATACCAATACAAGTATGCTACATAATCCATAAACCATGTGTCAACAATACTACTAACAAGTGCCTCCAACCATGTAGCAATTATGTACCAATATTGTATCAACTACTCATCAACTATCACTCATCAAGATGTACCAACATCATCAACTATACACCTCATGTATGTGCCAACTCATCAACTACTTGTCTCAACCATGTACCCAACATGTACCTCAACCAAAATCCCTCATCAATTTCATCATCCAAATCTTATTTGTAACTCTGTAATAGACCTGGTATATATGATCACATACCTGCAATCCTTCCTTAACTTTAACAACAAGAGACTAGCATTTTCATCAAACTTTACTTTAGTCTCACATGACTAATTTTAGATTAGTCAACAACCCTAATTTGAAATAATCATAACTATATACCTGTAATGAATAAAGATCTGAAAATAGTACACAATGTTCTTCAGTGTGTTTTATGCAATTCCACCAAGTGTCACTACTTGGAACTTCTCAGAAAAGGAGTTATATTAAAAATGGAATACCTTGTTGAATTCTAGCGTATTCTAGAGAGTGAACTTGTAGAGCGTGCCCCACACGGAATATTTGTTGTATGGATATGAAAATTGTACAAAGAATACTACTAACTGTACTATAACCAACACATTTTTTCTTACTGAATTTGGATCTGTTATGAAGAATTTGTGAGTTTTTTACCTGAAACACATGTTTTAGACTAGTTTCAGGACTAGCCAGAAACCCTATTTTCCATGGAGTGTAACTTCAAACATACAAAGACCCACAAAATGAAATTTGTACCACATATACTTGGATATGTTTCCTCAATGGCCTCCCAATTTCACGGTCTGAATCATTCTAGAAACAAATTTATTTCGAAAATGGTGAGATGACCTCTAAATAACATACCTTAGAAAGCATCATCAAAAGAATTTATCCTCCCTTGAATTTTGTCCTTCTTTACTTCACCTTCCCTCTGAAATTTGGCTTATATATCCTTTGGTTACCTCAGTCACCTATAGATATTCAATATTATCAAGTTTTATTAAAATGAGAGATCCTTGCCTTTTATTTATACTTTCATGTAGCTTCCTCAAGGGGTTACCTTTTAGCCATCTTAACCCACTTTCCTTATTTTAGGGTTAACCCACTTCTAATTTCTCCATTAAATTTATTATTTAAATAATTTATTTTTTATTCACTTTGACTTATAGTACACTCATCACTTCACTTTATTATTTACCTTCTAAAATCTCTTAAATTGCTTTGACTACTTTGACCTTTTGGGGCTTCTAGATGACTCATGAGGGTTCTCCAAATTCACATGGTCATAACTCTCTAACCATGAGGATTTATGTGACATTCCACATAAAAATGGAAATGGAATGACATGTAATATCCATATAGAATATTAGTTCTTGAAAATATATCAAAAAACATACCATTATCCATCAAACAAACTTGGGTCCATTACCCAAACCTGGGTTCTCCAACTTCTCATGGCCATAACTCTCTAACCATGAGGAGCTATGTGACGTTCCACATACCATTGGAAATTGAATGACATGTACTATCCATATATAATAATATTAACTTCAAATATATTAAAACTCATACCATTATACAAGAAACAACCTTGGGTCCATTACCCAAACCTTTGTGCTACCAGAATTCGCTACCAGACTTTCTCCAAGGGTTGACATCAATCACTAAGGGTTGAAATCAAAATACAATATCACTCTCCAATGTTTTTACATCAATGAAAACCAAAAATCCATACCAACTATCCATTAACCTATGGCATTGATGGAAACACTTAGTCATGATAACATTCATGCTTATACTCCTCATCAATGTTTCTATATCTCCCTCTTTGACATCAATGGAAAAGGGTATCTCCCTTTGGGGATGCTCCCCCTAACTGAACTCTCCTTGGGGATTCTCTCCCTGTCTACATGCCTTTGATTTTTCTTTTTGTTTATAAGCCTCTGATTACTCTCTCTCCCTTCATATGAATAATATCTCCCTCTTTGAAAAAGGGTATCACTCTAAAGTCATATCGCTCATTCTTCCTTTGTGACCATCGCTTCCCCTAGAACCATGCCTCTATGCTCTTTATCTAAGCCTGAACCTGATAAATCTCTCCCCCTTTGTCATCAATGGAAAATGTATCTTTCCATCTGGGGCTACTCCCCCTAATTGAACTGTTCATGGGGATACTCCCCCTGACTAAACTCTTCCTGAAACTGATCTCCCAACCGAAACTATCCTCTTTATGGTGCTTCCTCGTGTAGATCTAAGACATATAAGATAAGCATTCAAAATTATTCATTTTGGAGTAGAAGTTACTCCGAGTCTCTGGCGAAGATACTCAAAGGCTTCTCTTGGAAGCGGTTTTGTAAAGATGTCTTCCACTTGTTCTTTTGTGCCCACATATTCAACTCTAATGTTATTCTCTACAACTTGTTCTCGTAGAAAGTGATACTTTATTGGAATGTGCTTCATCTTGGAGTGCATCATCAGGTTCTTTGAGATATTGATGGCACTTGTATTATTACAATATATTGGAATGGGATCATCATACTCAACCTATATATCTGTCAGAGTTTGTTTCATCCATAGAACCTATGTACAACATGTTGTTGCTGCAATATACTCTTCCTCGGTTGTAGATAAGGCTACTGATGATTGTTTCTTGCTTAACCATGATACTAAACACTCACCCAAGTAGAAAAATGCTCCACTGGTGGTTTGTCAGTCATCAATGAAACCTACCCAATCTGCATCTATGTAGGAAACAAGTGATAGATCCTTTCCTTTTGGATACAATAATCCAAACTCTTCTATTCCTTTGATATATCTAAAAATCCTCTTCATTGCTAATACATGTGATTCATTTGGTGTTTCTTGAAGTTGTGCCACCTGTCCAACTGCCTACATTACATCTGGTCTAGATACTATCACATATAGTAAGCTACCAATCATTGACCTTTTCTCATCATCATCTTTTCTCAACTTTGCAACTAGTTTGCATAGGGTTGGTAACTAGTTTGCAATCGTCCATTCTAAACCTACCAATCATTGACCTTTGAATCATCATCTTTGCTCAACTTGCAACTGGTTTGCATAGGATTGGTAACTAGTTTGCAATCTTCCATTCTGAACCTCTTTAGCATTTCTCTAATATACTTAGTTTGAGAAATAAAAAATCCTTGGTTTCTTTGACATATCTTGATGTAGAGGTTGTTGTCTGTGCTTCCTTTCCATAGTTCATAGGGGGTTTTTTCATTGTTGTTTTTGAGCATTACTATGTTTTGAATGTGAACTATTTTATGCACTGCATGTGTCCAAAACATATCTATCAATTTGGAATCCATTAGCATTGTTCGATCCATTTCTTGTATAATTATCATCCATTATGATAATGTTCCTTTGTCTTTGAACCACTCTCTGAACCAATCTATGAATCCATGCTCTCGACCACTGTCATATATCTTTCCAAACCTACTAAGTGTTCTTAAGAATCCATCTCTGTCCATACTATCCAAGATTCTACTTGCGCAACTGCCCATAATGTTGACCCATTTATCACTATACTATCATGAACTCTTGATTAATATACCAAATTGTACTTCTGCTAACTGACTACTCTGAATCTGTCTTCTCAAACTCTGCAATTTTCTCGAAGGATGGTTCTTTTTTATGTCACATCTATCGCATAGACTCCCCCTATCTAATTATCATATTACGTGGGAGTCTCTAAGCCGGATGGCTCAGAACAATTATTTCTTTGATGTGTATTCATCATCAGCTTCATTGGTAGATTCATTATCTCTCTGAGCTCTGACTTGTTTCTTTTTGTCTATGGATTCATCTTTCACTATAATGCCTGAAAGTACAATCTCTTGAACATATTCCTTATTTACATGTCCTTCCTTTCTTTTAGTTATTTTCCAAACCTTTATGTATCTCACATATTTCTTTTTCTTTGTAGAATTTTCTTCATCTCATTTTATTACCAATATTGCGATCTCTGGTACCTGGTATTTTTTCACCTCTTCTTCCTATTTTCTTATTCATGCTTTCTTATATTTGATATCAGTGTTCTCTTTCATGGAAGTATCGATCATGCTTCTATAATCATTGGTTATCTATCCATAGTTATGAAATTTGTAACATTTAATGTTATGTGGGGCCACATAGGCATTTATTGCTTGAACATTTCTTTTATAATCTCTACAATATGAAACCTTATGTCCAAAGTTAGTACAGTAAAAACAATGACTATAAAATAAATTTGCATACCTGGGAGTTAATTATCTTCTTTGTGGCATAGTCCTTCTGAATTTTTTCCTTGACTGATCATGATCATGATTGAAGCTTCTCTGTGGCTTGAACATGGATGGTCTTCTTGAAGATGTATCTTCAATAGTTTTCTTAGATTCTGGTTGACCATGATTCCTTCCTTTGAGTACTTTTGCATAACTCTTTCTCATTTATTCATTCTTCTTTTCTAGCAACCTAGAGTGCTTCTCTTCATTATCTATATCTGATGTGGATGTTTCTATATCTTCAATGTTCTTGTTGATCTTGATGATTTTGATTCTCAATGTGACAACTTCTTCTTCAAGCTTCTCAACCTCTTCTTCTTTCTTCATTATCTGAGACTTCATGACTTCTTCTGTTATTTTCGCTTCTTCAAGCTGAATTTTTAATGTGATTATTTCTTCTTCAAGTCCTTTCTCTTCTTGACCAAACTCTTCCTCAAGATGGTTTAGATCGTTAATTATTTCCTTAAGATGATCTGTCAATATCTTCTCTCTCATTTCTGCTTCTTCCTTTTGTGCTTCTATGTTTGCTTCCAAATACTACTTTTTATATTCAAGATTTTCTTTGATTTTTCTGGCTTCTTCTAGCTAAGTTCTTCAGTTCTCGATAACGTGTTGGGATTCTTCAAAAATGTGAACACTTTCCTTTTGTTTCATTAATTCTTTGTTGAGTGACTTTTTTTCTTCTATTAGTTCATCAAAATCAATAATCAATTCTACTTCATATTTGTCTTCCTTTTCAATTAGTTTTTATGTCTCACTGTCACTGACTTCATCTTCATCTGATGAGGAGATGTCTTCTTTGGTGCATAATATTTTCTTGAAAAAACTCTTTGTGGTTCATATGCCTTTATATGTTTTTTTTCTATTTGAGTAATCTTCGTCATTCCCCTTGTTATCACATGCTAATTTCCATTAATTTTTCCAAAGCATAATGTCATTGTGCTATCTTTCCACTCATATTTTAAAACTTTTTCACCAGCTCCGTCAAGCTCCCATCACCTAAATCCTTCATTCGACTAATCATCCAAAATAGTCATGTCCTCCATGAGTAAAAATTGGCAAATTTCCCAAACCTATATCTAGCCTTAATGCTTATCTAAATCCCTTTGTTCCATCACTTCATTGATTTTTACCCTTACTATCATATTCCCATTGAAAATTAAAAATATTCCTTTTATTAAGCTTAAGCTCCCTTATCCTATCCACACAGTCATGTGATGAGCCTCATACACCTAAAGTCCTTAGAAAATGGAAAAAAGGTTTATAATTATTAATATAAATGTTTTTATATTAAAATATTTATATTAATATTTAACCTAATATTTAATTCATAACCTCATGTCAAATCATGGGCATGAATCTCAAAATAAGTGGAAAATTCAAAGGGTGGATGAAGGGTGCACATACATTTTGGGGGTTGAAAGTAAACAGAGGTTAATTATTTGAAGGTGGGCCAAAATCCAAACCACTGGGTTTTAAGTTGGAGTATCTGTCCTTAATTAAAGATGCATTTCGGGGGTAAAAGTGGTGTGGTTTAAAACCACTCCTCCCAAGCCTGAAATAATAATTCAACCATTTATTATATTCTTTATGTGCGACATATTTTAAGGGGTGTGTTTCAATATTAATTAGGGAATTTCAAATAAATGAAATTCTTCCTCACGGTGGAAAATTTTCACAGAGGTAAAATTTAAAGAGATTAATGTTTATTTCCATGGAAAAGAATTAAATGGGAAAACCCACGTGAAAGGGAGATTTGGATAATTTTTTATCCAAAGATTTTACATAAGTTAAAGAAGAGGATTAAAAATAAAACCACGTGAAACAAACCAGTAAATAATTTTCACAGTGAAATGGTAAATATTTTTTGGGAAAAAAAACACATGGTTTTCAAAACCATGGGAAGCAAGCAATAAACAATTTTTCAAAGCCAAGGGTATGAATCAAAATATGGAAATTTAATTCAAATAAAAATATTTGGGAATTATTTTTATTCAAATATATTATTCCCAAATATTTAAGGAGAATGTGGATAACTCAAATTAGATTTGAAAGAGTACAAGTGACATTTCAAAGACAATGTCGCAAAGGAAGGAGTTGAATCGTCAGAGGAATTGACAGTTGGATCATAAAACGTTTTTATGTTAATCATTGTAATCGGTTCCCATACCGAAACTGTCATTTGTAATTATTGAAATTAGTTTTAGAAGCTGAAACGTTTCATTTCAGCTATTGTAACCAGTTTCTAACTGAAGGAACTTGAATTGTATAAGTGTTAGAAGTTCCAAATTTATTAATGTTGGTAGAAGTGCAAGGGCACAATTCTATTTGTTCTGAACTCAATTGTAATTTTCTGAAGCTAAATAGAATACATATGCATAAGTCTTTGAAGTCTCCATGAAAAGATTACAATGGTGGTAATATGAGTTTTGTCTTCTCTCTTTGTATGTATTTCCTTTGTTTATGATTCCATTATCATTGTCTTATGTTTAAATTGGATAGTTTAAAGGCCCAAAATTCATCTTAGGATGCTCTTGGCTTAAGCAATTTAAACTAGGTAAGTTTCTTCATAACTAATTTAGAATTCATTTCACTAATACTATGATGTAGTTACTTGTTTTCTCCTTTCTTCTTACACTCTACAAATTACAAATTATAACTCAGATTCATCACCTAACTTAGTCGTTATCCTCTGGAGATTTCTACTGACTAGTCAGTGTTAAGGCTGGTACCCAGCTCTAAAGTTGATTTGTAAGTTACTTATGTCGGTTTTTTTATCAGTCGAACAAATTTACAGAGTGCTAACATTCTGGCATTGTTGTCAGGGAACAAAGGTGAAATCTTCCCTAGGAGAAATGAAAAAATTCAGATCTGAGTACCGATCATGAAAAGTATTCAGACACAGAAAGGTTGACATCATTCATCTGGCGACTCCATTTTCAAGAATCTAGAATTCAAAATTTTCATGGTGACTCCATTGTCCAAAGACTCAATAGCTTGAATATTTTATTGGTGACTCCAATCCAAATTCAAATGTGATTCAGAGACTCCACTAGAGGACAATATCCATTGACAAAGCTATGAAAGGACATCATCGAAGAAAACAAGTACCTGAAGTTGATTTTTTTCTAAGACACAATATTTTTTGTTACTAAGTACCTTTTATCCTTTCTTGAACATGCTAAACAATGTTTTATTTACCAGCTACATTCAAATGATGATCATGAGAATATTGAAATTGTATATCCTCCTCTTAAAGTTGTACATTTATCTCCTCAGTTTATCACTGATTTTGATCCAAATCCTCCATCTGAGACATGTGATGACCATAACCAAGTTGATGAGCCTCATGAAACCAAGGCTGATGTCTCGCCTCTTATACTTGATCCAAACCCCTCCAATATTCAACATAGATATTGTCCTTTAAAATTACCTCACATCCTTCATTATTTTCCTCCAAATCATTATAAGTACCTACCTGTGTTTGATGGAGAACCTAATGCCATCACAACTGAAAAACACATCCAATATTTTGAACATTTTATAGATTTGTTTGAGATTTATCATGATGGTGTTTGTATGAGGGCCTTCTCTCAATCCTTGAAAGGGGATACCAAAGACTGGTTTAAACATATGCAGCCAGAGACAATTAGCTCATGGGAGGAATTGAAGAATGTCTTTCTGAAGTTTTGGGGCAAGAATAAATATTTGGATCCACAACTTACAAAGTTCTATGCCTTGAAAAGGAAGAGAAATGAAACTATTTTTACATTCAGTAGAAGGTTTTCCAATATTTATTACAATTTTCCCAAAGAAATTCAACCCACTGCAACTGCTTCCATGCTCCATTATGCAACAACTTTTCATCCATATATGTCTTTCCTCCTCATGGAAAGAAGACCTAGGTCCTTACAACAAAAGTTTAATGATGCTCAGGAGATTCAACACAATATCTAAGAATGTAAACATATTCAAAATGAGGAGTTGGATGCTAAAGAACATGACAATGAATATGAACAGAAAATAGTTGATTTGAATCTTGAGAAGTGAGTTAATAATATCATATGCCCTCTTGAAATCTTAAATGCTAATGATTTTGCAAAGGATTATATTTCACTTATTGAAAAAGAAGGTTGTAATTTAAATTCTAATCCATCCCATGATAAGCATGGGGTTGATTGTTTTATGTATTCATTTGTAGATAGTCAAGAAGATGAATTTACAAATCAACTCGTTGAAGAGAAGATTGATGTTCCAATATTTTCCTTGTTAGATGGCATTGCATATGTTGCTGATTTTCCTATATATGATGAATATGATAATGATTATGATGTTGACTTCCTAGAAAAACCAACTGCATTTTCTCTATCAGAAAATGTTCCTTTTCATCAGTGTAATGAGAGAAATCAACCTACATATCATAGTTACAAAGAAGAAAGTATTGAATTAACTGAAGGAAATTCTTTACCTTTATGTTTTTCTTCATTTAAATTATTGAAAGAAAATTCTAAGATCATCACTGAAGCAAAGGAATGTGTGTTGATGCCAAATCACATTGATTCATTGGAACAAATTGACAAGAAATTGCAGCAATCTTCTCATGTGTTTGATGACCTTGTTACTTGTTATGTAGAAGGTCTTGTCAATTCAAAATTGAATTCATTGGTCAAAGATGAATCTGAAAATGAGTGTGTTCAACAATCTAAAGAAATTGAAAAATGTGCATATAATAGAAGTGAATAAAATGAAGAAGGTTTTGAATCAAGTGAAAGAACCTTGCCATTGTGTTTTGCTTCTTTCAAATTGCTGAAGATTTTTTTTTATAATGTTTCAAATCAGAAATCCTCCAGGCATGATGTTGAATATGAAGAAAGCAGTGGACTTGCAAATGAAAACTACCTTCCATTATGTTTTTCCTCCTTTGAATTATTGAAAGTAAATCATGAGATAATAGAGGAAGCATGGAAGTATGACTGCAATCACAATGACATTGTTTTGCATGAGAAAATTGTTATCAGTGAGGAAGACCAACAACCTTCTCATGCATTTAATGACTGTGTTGTTGACTACATGGAAGGTTATTTCAGTTCATATTTATAGGTTGTTCTCAGCTACCAGTTTGGAAATAAATATGATGGTCAATCAATGTCAATGTTAGATATGGATTGCTTTCCATCAATGGTTTCATTTCAGATAGAACTGTCTTTTGATTTAGAAGATTGTTATTTCCAATAGTCTCAGCAGATTTTTCAGCCTCTTGGTGGCAATCAACAGGTTAAATCACATGAAAACAATAATGTAGTGGAAGAGGTGAATCATGATGGTTGTTTTATGCATGTTTTAGAGGATCCATTTGCAATTTTGTTCGAGGCAGTAAACAATCCCAATGTTGGACAACTGAGAGGGGGGGGTGAATCAGTTGTTACCGTGCTTAAACAATTATGCTTCTTTTGAAATATTTACAAGGCACTCAATGATGATCACAATAATGCAGAGAAATAAACAAAGGCACATTCATCATCAGTCACATATATGAGAAATACAGAGACAGATAATTCCCAAGGAAACCCATACAGGGTAAAAACCTCTTTTATCTTTATATAATAAGTATTATCTACATTCTTTACATTATCATACATATGAGCACCAACTCATTGTGAGGTTATGACCTCTGGTTATGCAAGTTGCAACTTGCTGAGAGCACCGACTCTCTGTTTTCTCTAGCACCCACTAGAAGGAAGCACCAACCCCCTGGTTTCTCTAGCACCAACTAGAAGGAAGCACCAACTCCCTGGTTTCTCTAGCACCAACTAGAATGAAGCACCAACTCCCTGTGTTCAAGCACCCACTTGAACCTTTGAGGACACCAGTGCTCCCTAGCACCTCCAAACCACCCTAGATAATAAATTCTTTGTTACTGAAACTTATTACAGTGATACAAAATTATTCAATGGCTTACTAGCCCTGTTGTTGTTTTGTTACGCTGCTCTGCCCTGTCTGCATCAGTGTCTTCTGCACACCCCTTTCACTTTCTGTTTTTCTACCTTTTATACTCTCTGCACCATATCCCTTTGATGCAACCTTCCTCTAGCATGCATCTCTACTCCTGCGCTCTGCCTCCTTGCTCACACTTGAATCTTCCCCACGACAACAACCCACTCTTCTTTTTTCATCATTCTTATAGTACCTTTTCTCCTTGTGCATGCAATATTTTCCATGCCACTGCATGCTCACACCGCGTCCCATCAACTGCACATCTCGAGTGATTTTCCTGATCATCACAACTCTTCAGCTTCTCTAGTGGTTCCCGCCACGCGTTCAACAACACTGGGTGTTTTGCTAAGAATCCTCAGCCTCTCTGGCAGTTGAGACTCCTCGTCTTCTCTACCATAGTCGAGCTTATGCCTTTTGTTTCAGTTACAGGCTTCAATGCTCATCCATCTGTCAATCCCCCTAACAATCATCTTTCTTTACTGGACAAAGTTTAGAGACTCTTCATCTTCTATGGAGATCACACAGAGGTCTCTTAGAATTCTCTAGCAGAGACCATCAATGATTTCTAGCAGTTATACTACGACGTGCTACAGTATCCCTCCGATCTTGTTCAAATTCACCTGCACCGTTGGATTGATTCCATGGGATTTTTCATTTATTTCAACATTTCAGCATTCAACAATTCAGCATTCGTGTGACCATGCATCTCGACATTCCCAGTTGCGATCCCTGAAACGGAGCTTGATTGCTCTAGCTCTCGCTGATGTGACCAAAGACAGTGACCACAACCTTATGCATAAGGCGCTTTCATGATTTTGTATTTCGTGAGTCTAGAGATGAGGCATCTCGACTCACCAATTCATGATCCTTGATACCCTGAAATGGCGTGGGATCAACGATCCTGATCAACACTTGATCTGACGGCTCAGATCATTTCTCAATTTCGCATATCGCGATTTTGACATTCCTGTGGTGAGTGTTCTTGATGCTTCCAACTCCCGATCCGCGAAACTCCAAAAGGGAGTCGGATCAATGGTCCACATAAATCCCAGAGATGGATGGTTGACAGGATTTCGGCGTTTCACAATTCGACATTTCGGGACTCCTGATGCTGAGAGTTTCTTGACATCTCTATCTCCCAATTTCTGAAACTCCGAAGTGGTGTAAACCTGCTGATGTCACATGTGTCGAATACCTGCCATGTGTCACCCTGATTCATGACTTACATGTTCTTGAAATGTTGAATCAGTCTGAAACTTGTCATTACCTGGTTGTGCCACGTGTTCCTAGATGACGTGGTTTGCTGACGTGAGTCGGATCGATGGTCCAGATCACATCTTGATCTGACGGCTGCGATTAAATCACAAAATCACATATCGTAATTTCAGGATTCCTATGGTTATTATTCTTTGACATCTTCAACTCTCGATCCGCGAAACTCTGAAATGGACTAGATCAACGGTCCATATCAAACCTTGATCTGACGGCTCAGATTACGTCGTGATTTCGCATATCGTGATTTTGGGATTCTTGTGATTGAAATTACTTGACATCTTCAACTCTCGATCCGCAAAACTCCGAAATGGAGTTGGATCAATGGTGCAGATCACATCTTGATCTAACGGTTGTGGTTAAGTAACGATTTTGCATATCGCGATTTCGAGAGGTTAGGGAACCCCGTTCCTTTGACTCTCTAGTCAGCGAAATGTTGATCTGTGTCCACGTGTCCTTCCTGAAGATGGACGGTCCTCCTTCTTTTAGGATTTTGTGAGCCCTCTACTCCTTGCACTTTAAAGAACGTGCATGTTCTCCTCGATCCAACGGTGGTTGGACCCTACACTCAGATATAATGCTCGAGATCTATCCTCCATATCTGCACGCTCCTCTTGTCTATAATGAGATCCGACGGTCATCGGGAATTCGGGATGGGATCCAATGATCATCAACGCTTCTCCTCCAATCTTATGCATCCTCCTTACTTGGAAGAATTTCTAAGTGTTAAAGGCCTTGACCTTTGATCCGCCTGTGATCCTAAGTACGCTATCTCCCTTGAGCTTTAGCCATGAGTTAACCTCATCCCTGGTACACACCTACGCACTGCATTCGACTCTACGCTAATTCCTCTTGAGCTTGCTTTGTTCCTGTTTTTCCATCGATGCACACTCTAATCCTTCCATCAATGACAAGCATACGCTACCTGTTAAACATTTGCCAACACCCAATATTTTTAATTTTTTGAGATTTGAATTTATAGATAAATTCTTGAATGAATTATCAGTAAACAAGATTTGGAGCAAGCATGTGAAAAGAAAACAAAAAGTGGATAAAATTCTTGCATGGTTGCATTAGCATTATAATTTCCCTTTATTTGCGGTTTATTTCAGCAGTTAGGGTAGGTAGGTGTGAATAAGCTTGTTGGTCAAGCATTTTTCAGTTTGGATTTTCAGTAGTGTGTACAGATATATTTTAACGGTGTATTCAACATTCAGTCTCTAATTGAGATCAATGTTCAGACTTTGGTTTTCAGCAGACACTGGTGACAGGTCAGAGTAGGGTACACAAACATGTTTTGGGAGTATCCCAATGGATCAGGCACCGGGTCTACGAGTTCTTTTCTACCTTACTGGGAGGATATCATCCCCACTGGATCTAATGTTAACACATGCTAATTTGCATTAATTTCTCCAAAACATCTTGTACTTGTGCTATATTTCCACTCAGATTTTAAAAATATTTCACCAGCTCCGTCAAGATCCTATCACCTAAATCCTTCACTCAACTAATCATCCAAAATAGTCATGTCCTCCATGAGTCAAACTTGGAAAATATCCCAAACCTATATCTAGCCTTAATGCTTATCTAAATCCCTCGGTTCCATCACTTCATTCACTTTTACCATTATTATCATATTCCAGTTGAAAATTAAAAATATTCCTTTTATTAAGTTTAAGCTCCTTTATCCTATTCACACAGTCATCTGATGAGCCTCATATGCCCAAAGTCCTTAGAAAAATGGAAAAAAGGTTTATAATTATTAATATAAATATTTTTATATTAAAATATTTATATTAATATTTAACCGAATATTTAATTCATGACCTCACGTCAAATCATGGGCACGAATATCAAACTAAGTGGAAAATTCAAAGGGTGGATGGAGGGCGCACATACATTTCGGGGGTTGAAAGTAAACTTATGTTAATTATTTGAAGGCGGGCTGAAATGCAAACCATCGGGTTTTAAGTTGGATTATGTTTCCTTAAATGATTCATTTTGAGGGTAAAAGTGGTGTCGGTTAAAACCACTCCTCCCAAGCCCAAAATAATAATGCAACCATTTATTATATGGTTTACGTGCAACATGTTTTTGAGGGGTGAGTTTCAATAGAGTTTCAATACTAATCAGGGAATTTCCAATAAATGAAATTCTTTCTCACGGTGGAAAATTTTCACAGAGGTAAAAATTAAAGAGATTAATGTTTATTGTCATGGAAAATAATTAAATGGGAAAATGCACGTGAAAGGAATATTTGGATAATTGTTTATCCAATTTTTTTACAAAAGTAAAAGAAGAGGATTAAAAATATTTTACCAAAAATGGTAACCAAGACATGGTTTTCAAAACCATAGGAAACAAACCAGTAAATAGTTTTCACAATGAAATGGTAAATATTTATTGGGAAAAACAAGACATGGTTTTCAAAACCACTAGAAGAAAGAAATAAATGGTTTTTCAAAAACAAGGGCATCAATTAAAATATGGAAATTTAATTTTACGGGACCAAAAATATTTGGGAAATATTTTTATTCAAATATATTATTCCCAAATATTTAAGGAGAACATGGATAAATGAAATTAGATTTGAAAGAGTACAAGTGACATTTCAAAGAGAATGTGGTAAAGGAAGGAGCTGAAGTGTCATAGGAATCGGAAGTTGGATCATAAAACATTTTTCTGTTAATCATTGTAATCGGTTCCCATACCAAAAATATCATTTGTAATTATTGTAATCAGTTTTAGAAGCTCAAACATTTTATTTCAACTATTGTAATCGATTTCTAACTGAAGGAACTTGAATTGTATAAGTGTTAGAAGTTCCAAATGTATTAATGTTGGAAAAAGTGCAAGGGCACAATCCTAGTTGTTCTGAACTCAATTGTAACTTTCCGAAGCTGAATAGAATACATATGCATAAGCCTTTGAAGTCTCCATGAAAATATTCTAGTGGTGGTGATATGAGTTTTGTATTCTCTCTTTGGATGTATTTCATGTGTTTCTGTTTCCATGAACATTTTCTTCTATTTAAATTGGATAGTTTAAAGGACCGGGATTCATATTATGATGCTCTTGTCTTAAGCAATTTAAATTGTGTAAGTTTCTTCATAACTAATTCAGAATTCATTTCACTAATGCTCTGACGCAGTTACTTGTTTTATCCTTTATTCTTACACTCTGCAAATTAAACATTATAACTCAGATTAATTGCCTCATTTAGCCTTTATCCTCTAGAGAGTTCTATTGACTAGTCAGTGTTCTTATTCATTTTCAGAAATTCGACTCCATAGCCCTGAGTGTCCTCCCCCTTCCTTGCCATCAAATTTACAAAAACCCCCCCACAAAAAACAAAATCTAGTCATTGATTGTCAAAGAAATACCAAGTGACAGGAGAGAGCCCTCTCTAAGCTGAGCAGGCTAGTACCCAACTCTAAAGTCATTGTGTAGGTTACCTCTGTTGTTTGTTTTATCACTCAAACAAATTTACAGAGTGCTAACACACCTTATTTTTCTTGTGAGGACATTTGTTAGCAAAATGACCAATACCATCATAATTAAAAAAAATCAATGGAAGCTTACCTTTATATCCGTCGTTGGTTCCCTTGTTCAATCTCTTGAAAAAATTGGCCATTTCTTCATCATCTTCTGAGATTTCACTGTTGTTGCTATGTTCATTTTCTTTTTTATTTCCCTTTTACTTTGACCTTTTGGATGCTTTGAAATCTTATTCTTTTATATATGGATTTTCCTGTTCATTTCTCATTTCATATGCTATGAATATTTTGTGTAGTTCATCCATGCTTATTGAGTCTAGATCTGATTTTTCTTCTAGTGTTGATATCTTAGGATCAAATCTCATAGGAAGAGATCTTAGTACCTTTTTAACAATTACAGATTCTTTAATTTCTTCTCCCAATCCTATGATTGCATTTATTGTTTCATCGACTCATAAGAACTAAGATGCAATATTCTCATCTTCCTTCATCTTTGTTTGTTCGAATTGACCTTTGTAAGTCTAAAGCTTTGCTTTTTTGACTTTTGAATCTCCTTCATAAATATTTTGAAGTTTGTCCCAAATCTCTTTAGTGGATTTACAATGCATAAATTTGGTGTATACAGATTCACCAAGATCATTCAGAAGTGCATTTGTGGCTTTGAAATTACTTTGACCAATTTTTATTACTCTTTCACTTGTTGTCGTAACTATTGGTTCTTTGTATCCATATACTACAGATTGCCAAATTTCAAATCCTTGTTATTGTATATTGGTCTTCATCCTTATGCTCCAGAATGCATACTTGTGTCCATCAAACTATGGTATTCCATGTTTGTACATATTGTTTCTCTCCATGATCTACCTTTCAGTGGTTAAACTGATTCTTGAAGGCACCTCCTATGATACCAATTATTGGATTACTGAGAGGGGGGGGTGAATCAATAATATATTAATTCAATCCTTTTTAACCAAAAATGCAAGTGTTATATCAATGTATCATTATTATCCAATAGTTGCAGAGTAAATAAACAATCAAAAAATGAGCAATCATACACATACACAGTACACTAGTTTTTTTACATGGAAACCCAAAGCAGGAGAAAACCACAAAATGTTTTTTCTTATATGTCTTTAAGAATTACATTCATTGGAAGCACCAAATTCCTTTGTTTTCCAACTACAACTGGAAGGAGGCTCCAACCCCATAGTTTATCAGGCTACAACCTAAGGGAAGCTCCAACTCCCCAATTCTCTGGCTACAACCAGAAGGAGGCTACAACCCCCTATGTTCTCCAGCTACAACCGGAAGGTGGCTACAACCACTTGTCCTTGCATCGTCCAACTACTCTGACGTAGAAGTAGAATGATGGAACCACTGTCACACTATCATTGTGAGATATATTGTTGTAAACCTCTACCAATCAACCTTCACCAAAAAACCTGTACCAATAACATGAACCATGCATCAACCATGCATCAACATGTACCAAACAACCTGTAATCAACCTGTACCATAAACAAGTGCATCAACCATGCACCAACCTGTACCAAATAACTTGTAATCAACCTATACCACAAATAAATGCATCAACCATGCACCAAACTACACCTCAACCTATACCATGAACAAGTGCATCAACCATGCACCAAACCTGTACAAATAACATGTCACAATAACCTGTCCAAACAACCTATCACAAAAACCTATCTCATCAATATTATCAACCAAATCAGATCTACTTGTTAAGATCAATCACCAGCACAACTCTCAAAGATGTGCATTAGCCAAGCGTAACAAAACAACTCATAATCAACACCAAGATCAATATATGCTTCTAATAATATACTAATACAAGTATGCTACATCATCCTTAAACCATGTGTCAACAATACTACTAAAAAATTCCTCCAACCATGTAGCAAGTATGTACCAATCATGTATCAACTACTCATCAACTATCACTCATCAAGATGTACCAACATCATCAACTATACACCTCATGTATGTGCCAACTCATCAAATACTTGTCTCAGCCATGTACCTAACATGTACCTCAACCAAAATCCCTCAGCAATTTCATCATCCAAATATTATTTGTAACTCTGTAATAGACCTAGTATATATGATCACATACTTTCAAACCTTCCTTAACTTTAACAATAAGAGACTAGCATTTTCATCAAACTTTACTTTAGTCTCACATGACTAGTTTTGGATTAGTCAAGAACCCTGATTTGAAATAATCATAATTATGTACCTGTAATGAATAAAGATATGAAAATAGTACAAAATGTTCTTCGGTGTGTTTTATGCAATTCCTCTAGGTGTCACTACTTGGAACCTCTCAGAAAAGGAGTTTTAGTAAAAATGGCATGCCTTGTTGAATTCAGGCTTATTCTAGAGAGCACATTTGTAGAGCATGCCTTGCATGGAATATTTGTTGTATGGATCTGAAAAGTGTATACAGAATACTAAATATTCTACTATAACCAAGACATTTTTTCTTACTAAATTTGTATCTGTTATGAAGAATTTATGACATTTTTTCATGAAACACTTGTTTTAGACTAGTTTCAGGACTAGCCACAAACCCTATTTTCCACAGAGTGTAACTCCAAACACAAAACGACCCAGAAGATGAAATTTGTACCATAGATACTTGTATATATTTCCTCAACGGCCTCCCAATTCATGGTCTGAATCAGTCTAGAAAATAAATTATTGTGCAAATGGTGAGATGACCTATAAATAACATACCTTAGAAAGCATCATCAAAATAATTTATCCTCCTTTGAATTTTGCCTTTCTTTACTTCACCTTACCTCTGAAATTCGACTTAGATATCTTTTTGTTACCTCAGTCACCTATATATATTAAATATTCTCAAGTGTGATTAAAATGAGAGAGCCTTTCCTCTTATTTATACTTTCATGTAGATTCCTCAAGGGGTTACCTTTTAACCATCTTAACCCACTTTCCTTATTTCAAGGTTAACCCACTTCTAGTTTCTCCATTAACTTTATTATTTAAATAATTTATTTTGTATTCACTTTGACTTATAGTACACTCATCACTTCAATTTTTTATTTACCTTTTAAAATCTCTTAAACCACTTTGACTACTTTGAACTTTTGGGGCTTCTATATGACTCATGAGGGTTCTCCATCTTCACATAGCCATAACTCTCTAACCGTGATGAGTTATGTGACGTTCCAAACACCAATGGAAATTGAATGACATGTACTATCCATATAGAATAATATTGCATGCAAATATATCAAAACGCATACCATTATCCATCAAACAAACTACGTTCCATTACCCAAACTTAGGTTCTCCAACTTCTCATGGCCATAACTCTCTAACCGTGAGGAGTTGTGTGATGTTCCACATACCACCGGAAATGGAATGACATGTACTATCCATATAGAATAGTATTACCATAAAATATATTAAAACACATACCATTATACATGAAAAAACCTTGGTTCCATTACCCAAACATTTGTGCTACCATAATTCGCTACCATACTTTCTCCAAGGGTTGACATCAATCTACAATATCACTCACCAATGGTTTAAATCAATGACAGCCAATAGTCCATCAACCTAAGCTATATGTTTGACAGTATGAACCTATGTATATGCTCATCAACCAAATCCAAGGGCTCTTTCATAAAACCATCAATATGACTGAAAATAACCATATTTTTTTCTTTATGTGCAGAGGTTAGGGCATCTTCAACTAGATCTTCAAATTCTCCATTGGTGAGACTATTTGGATCTTCAAATTCATGCGCGTGAAGAAAGAAATGATGGACAATATCACCTACATCAAGAGGGAGAAAAGATAATGATGTCTCAACATGTTGTGATTCATCATAATTATTCTTTCTTTTTATCAACATGCCCCTCCATTTCCTCTTCATCACAAGGGGATTCATCCTTAATACAAAGTGATTTTTTTATCTTTCTTCAAAAGGATTGGTCACATCCAAGGGCTCCTCTAATAATTCTTCACTTCCAACATCATGGAATAAAGCATCATCAAGGTCTTCAAAATGGTCACGACTCATCATGTTCTCTTTTTGATGTGTAGGAGGAGCATAGGATTGGATGTATTCATCAAGTGGAAGGGAAGATATGAGCACTTCATCTTCATCAAATGTCTCGTATGGATCTTCAACATGAGAAAATTCATCAAGATCTTCTTGGTAACATTATTCATATATATGTCCTTCAAGCACTTCTTCATATTCAAGGGATAGTTCTTTGACATATTTTTTAAATAATTCTTTCACACGATTCATCATTTCCTTATTAGATTTATTAGCATCCTTTTCCTTTTCCATCTATAAAATTTCCCTCCTTGAGGCATGACAAGTTATGGACAAGGGTTCATCCCATGGTTCCATAATTTCATTGAGTGAAAATACACCTCAACGGAGTCACCAAATGAGATCAAGGCTCATTAAAGGATGGAAAGGTGGGAAATAAGGAAAGGTAGGTTTTGGGGAAGGTGGAGTCACCAGATAAGATTCAAGAATATCTCATCAACGGTGGAAGCGGAACATCCTTCAAGTCGAGTAGCTAGGAAAGATTGGGGTAAAGGCTTTGGGATCAAATACTTCCCAAGTGTCATTAGGGAAAGAAAGAGGATTGAAAATCCTCCCTGACAACAATGCCAAACGGGTATGATTTTAAGGATGTAAATTTATTTTTAAATGTAGAGACCTTGGTGAATCTTATTAATCCTTCATATGCCAACTATAAATGTTTGGCAATATTTTTGTAAAAAATTCAAATTTATAAAGATTTTATATAGTTTGTATAAAATTTTGGCGATTTTTAAGGTAAAATAATTTTATCCAATAGAATTTGGGTGAATCATTTTTAGAATAGCAGATCATTTTTTGGGAAAAAACTTGGAAAATTAGCCCATGAGCAAAATTTATCCCCTAAAATCATCCCTGACACTAAAATGTTAACGCAAAAGTTGGGAAAATCCTAGCCCAAACCAAAATATGGTGACAACTAAGAGAACACCTACCCACTATCACCTTGTATAGGTATTCCCACCACTTTAGAGGTGAAGTGATCACCTCAAGGGGGGAATCCACGATGAACCTAGGGGGAAATGAGACGAAAAGTGAGATTATGAAATGAATACCCCTATAGGTCAAGTTTCTAGATGGAAGAAGGTTTTAGAATAAGTCTCAAGAGTGGCTTAAGGTTTCCAAGTCCTTGGGTACCTGTTAAAAGTGTGTGTACCTTCCCAAGACACAAGAAAATACAATTGTACGAGTTATATGTTAGGTGGACTAGTTAATTTTTTTATCCGTATTTGCAGAAGTAAACAAAAATATATATCAGAAATAAAATAAATTACTTATTGCAAAAATAACCATCAAAAGAATCAAGTATTTATTGGGCAATGAAGCACTAAGCATATAGGCTAATTCCCAATACTTTAGCACAAGCTTTGATGGTGAATAAGGGCTGCAAAATACATGTTTTCAAAGATTTTTCAGAGAAGCCAAATGGATGTAGAAAAAAATTTCTACAGAAAAAAAATTTACCCCAAGGAATTAGTCAAACATTTTCCCAACAATAGCCAACATTAAGTAGATTAACAATAGAAACTTTCTAACTATTTCCAATGGCAAAAGAGTGAGAAATTAAGCATAAAAGGGAGAGTTTGCATAATCCATAATGGTTGTAACATAATTTTGTAACAACATAAATATATCCATGACCAATCAAAACATCCTAGTGGCTCAAGTAAGAGATTAAGGAAAAAATTTGATTCCACTTTGAACAAATTCAATATCTTGTAAAATCATGTATTTCAACATAAGCAGTTTATTTCTCCAATGCAATAAAACATTAGTTCCTTTTCAAATGGGTTGTGGAGTCTTCTTGTATTATATTAGGACTACTAAATCTCAATGGGTGTAAACCCTTTTACTCCCTTGAGATAGAAACCCTGCAAGGTACAGTCTAGGAGGGTGTAAACCCTTTTAATCCTCCTAGAAACCTTTGCAATAGCCCTTTCAACAAACAATATTGATAAAAATGGGTGGAGGTTGTAAATCCTTATACTCCTCCAAGGATTTATCCAATAACAAGCATGGAACAAGAAAGAAACCTAAAAAAGTGCATATTTTCCTTACCAATTCCAAGAAATGCCAAGTCAAAACCGTAGTTACCAAGAATTTTTTGTCACCAAAGAAAAGAGAAAGAGCCTCCAAGAGTAGAACACCACTTCCTTCTAGAATAAAATATATAAACCATTTCACAATAGAGAGAGAGAATGAATTTTCCAATGTAGGGCGAAAATTTCAGCCAAGTATCCTTCTCCACAATCAAGAGCTATGTTAAAATGAGATACAAATGATCTCTATTTATACAAAATGTCCTAAAACATGTTTGTCCACAAAAATTAGGGTACAACACAATTTAAGGGGTCAACATCCTGTATCTTTCCCCTTTACAAAAGTAATATTATTTAATTCCTATTTTGCACAGAAGATAAACCCTCGAAACATGATGTCATCCTTTTGGGAAACGTTTGGAAATTTTGGTTAAGTCGTTGAGTTGGAGAAGGGAAAGCTATTCCTCCAAAGTAAAATAATATTTGAGAAAATCCTCTCTTCCATGATCCATGGGCCTCTTCATTCAAAACTTTCCAAGTGTCTTTATTCACAACCAAACCCTAACCCTAGGGTGACGTTTTGGCCCTTTCAAGCAATTTGTTTGGAATGTAGGGAATGGGAAAGATTATCCAAGGTGTTCTCTAGGAATTAAAAGGAATGTCATCATCATCTAAAATGTGGGCCCTTGAAATACAACATGTGGGATTCAAGCCCCATGGAATCCCAAGTTAGGCTTGTTCTTCCAAAACTATCCACCAACTAGGTCCTACAAAGACAATGAATATTACCTCCAATGATATAAAATAAAATGCATCATGATAATTAAATTAAATAAGTAAAAGATCCATATAAGCATGTGCATCCAAACTACCTCATCAAAATAAACAATTTCTCAAAGACCCTATGCAATTTTCCAAGTTTAGAGATGGGAGGGTTGACAAAGAGACCTATTGGGAGAATCATAGCTCAATTTTAGGAGTGTTTCCCAAGTGTACCCCTCTCTAAGACATGTGGAAAAAGTGAAATGGATGGGGGTAAATACTCTTGGGCATGGGTTTCATGACATATAAGGGATTTTAGTATCTCATTTATGGGTTCCTTTGTAGAGGATGTGTTGCACCTTCATTTTCAATGCAACCATTTTCCAAGCCCATTTATTGCCTTTTGTTCTTTTCTAAGATGTTTCCAAGTTGAATCTGAGGGGATTCTATATAAGAATGAAAATCAGTGCCCACCTTGAATCTACCTTGTTCACATCCTACTTCCCCAAGTTGAATTCATGCATGGGGATTCTACCTAAGAAATAAAAACAATTCCCACACATGCTCTACCTTGGTTGGCACTTTTTATTAATTTTTTTTTATGTGTCCCATTAGATTTAATTTTGCTTAGGTTCCCTGGGTGAGCATATATAAGTTTCATGATCGGGTTTTATATTTTTCTAGATACAAGCCTTTGGGCCTTCAGGCTCTTCTTCCCATGAAATGAGGGTCAATCCCTTCTTGGGTCGGTACACCCGAAAATCCAAAAAGGTAAGGAGATGAGGAGATGAAGTGTGGAAAGTAACAAGTGTGGTTGGGAATGGAATGATGACTCATAAGGAGTACCTCCAAATAGAAACATATCCCTAAGTGTGACCCAAATACTAGGGTGAAATGTTAACCACCAAAGTGAAACATGGAAAAGAGCATAATTTTCAAGAAGGTGTTATCACTCCAAGAAACCCTTTGTGGTTGCAGACCAAAGGTTCTTGGTAACTAACTCTTTTTGAAGTAATTTTCTAAATAAGGTATGAATTTGGAACAAGTCGGATGACTGGATCAATTTTC
This sequence comes from Picea engelmannii, assembly GCA_009831015.1. Taxonomy (NCBI): domain Eukaryota; kingdom Viridiplantae; phylum Streptophyta; class Pinopsida; order Pinales; family Pinaceae; genus Picea; species Picea engelmannii. The sequence continues at coordinate 695,074 of ML780805.1, forward strand.
ACTCAAATCATGCATAAACACATCAAGATGGACAAGGCTTTCAACCACAAATGTTCAGGGAGTTGGCAAATAAGTGATGAATGAAGAAATAATTCTTATACCAGCAGAATCACATATAGACATACATGAATGGCCGATTACAAAAATCATAAAAATATTTGCAAATTTAAACTTATGAATGCAGCGATAAGATGATAGTTATCTAGCATTAGACAAGCATAACAACATGAATCATATTCAAGTGCAAATATGGAATAGATAGGAAGGTGGAATCTGAACAGGTATGGCAAAAGAAGCTTGTTTTACTTCATATGGAAATGAGAAGTTCTGAGTTACATAGTCTGAACTAGTCTCCAAAGTCGAACCCTTGGTTCATGTTCCTTTCTAATATTTATCAGATTACAAAACAGTTGTTTGATCCTAAAAACATGGATCAAATCAACTAAAGATAGCAAGTCAAAAACTGTTTCACAATAAGTGGGATATTCCCTGAAAACGAGGTCAAATACCTGATTTTCTTCTGTTGACCGTTGATGCTGTGTAGACAGCCTTCCAAGGCTAAATATCATTCTCCCATGGAGATCAAGTCGAGTTGGCTGATGTGGCGAAATACCCTGCTTTTTAGTTCAAATGAAATTGCCCATATGTCTTTGAAATAATCCTTTTCTTCATCATATATCAAAAATGACAGCTGAACTAAGTCTGATAATTCATTAGATATGCATTGGAAAAGGTTCCAAACCTTTTCATGTCAAAAATCGCCGACCTGTGCAAAAACTTATTCGAATTATGTACACACAGACTTTCGGTGGTTGACTGGAACAGTTCTTGGGTGAGTTATCCACCGAAAGCGCCTGTTTTGGTGGTTAATGAGCACAGTGGGGCTCGCCTAAACCACCGAATGTTGCACTTTGAAGACCTTTCAAAATTGCAAAAATGGTTGTTCTGAAACTTCTTTTAACCCTCATGCTTTCTGAGATACTGTAGTCTTTATTCGAGCAGACCTTCGAATCTTTGTTGACTGTGCGGGAGAATCTGTTACATCTATTATGGTTATGGCCAGATTGGTCAAGGTGTCTAACCCTGTTTGTTCCTCTTCAGATGATTCAAACTTCTTTAGCTTGAGCCTTAGGACCCTTAGCTGCCTGTACAATTTCATGTTTTCCCTAATCAACTCTCTGTTTCTCCCTTTGATTGAATCATGCCTTTCTTTAAGGGTTTCGTTCTCTTTGAATAGTTCAGCAACCTTCTCTGTTAGATCTGCGTTTTCCTTTTTAATTACCCTCTCAAGTACTTCCATCTCATAAATTTCTCGCAGAATCTTATTGATTTTCCTGGTCTTACCTTTGTGAGGCTTGCTAGATGAAGCTTCTGCTTTCGGTTGCCTGTTTGTTTCTGTAGGCTTTGATGGAGATGTATTTATCTTCAGCTTGGCATCATGTTTGATCTGCAAGGTATCCTGTGATTTTGACATCTCCTGCTCTGAATCAGAGTCACTATAAGGCAGGTTGAGGCGGTTTTTCCCTATGGCAAAGTTTCTGTCTTCAGACTTTAAATTCCTCTTGGTTTCTCCCTGCTTGCTGGGTGTTGTCTTTATAGAATCCCTGGACATTGAAATCCCTTTCCTCCTCTTGTGACTAGTAGGGTCATTCCTCCTTCTGGACTTCTTGGCTTTTATCTCTGGAGGTTTTTCTGTCTGAAACTCGTTCCAGAACAAGAAGAAACTCCACTCTATTTTCTTCCTTTGAATGGCTTGCTTGACGAGGAGGGTAATCAATCCCTGATGGGATATTCTGCTTGTAACTTTTGTGGGATGAGCCTTTACCTATTTTTCCATCTTGATGAGGGTTCTATGAAAGAAAAAAGGTATATTTAAGTGTTCCCTGCCTATGAAGTGATTTAACAGTTTGAAATGGTAGTACATCACCCTGTTATAACGCCCTAGACAGGTTATGTATACCAAAATTGCTTTCAGCAATGTCTTCCATTTTAGATCCAGATAGGACATGGGAATGTCCTTCTTCCATGTCAAAGTTTTATGGACTGGCAACAGATAGGACCTGAACTCAACATTTGAAGGTGAATATGTTTTGAACCAGCAAACCCCTATCCTAGGCAACCCTGTGTATTCGGCAATAGATGCCTCATCTATTATTAACTCCTCTCTGCCTATTTTGGCAATCCTGCCATCGTATGAGAGGGCAAATGCCTCAGCAATTTGTTGGTGGAAGACTGTCAATTTCTCACAATATGAAAGAACTCCGACCTGTTTAAAACATTCTGCAACCTCTGGATGCTCCTCAAAATACCATATGCCATCTGTCTTGGACCTTAAGGCAGGGGTTGCTTTTTCCATGGTTTAATACTGACTGTATATGAAACTGTGGATAACCAGGTGTTTGGAAAACATGGTTCTGGGAACTAAAAATATAGTCGATATTACTCATGAATGAATGGTGAAAACATTTGACCGAGCATATGATTGATAAGTTTACTAAAATACCGACTCGTATTCAAAATGACAGTCAAACTGGAGAAAGCCAAAACTTCATATTTTCGGGGCAATTTGTATTTATGAAATTTTTGACAGGAGATGGCTTCCAGTATTACCTGATGACCCGATCTAATTTCCTTGGCTCGAGGTGCTGGCTGAATTTGGAGACAGCTTGCTAATCACCAGAGAAAAGCGGAATCAAGATTTTGAAAACGCGATTTTGTTGATGAAATTGCGTGATTGTAGTTTTCTTCAGCGATCCTCGGGTTTCATCACAATGCATTGAGTTTCAAAATGAATGAACAACCTGTTAATGATGTTTGATATATCTGCCACCGAAAAGGCGGGACGCTCCATGCAATCGTATCTGGTAATGACAGCTCTGCGAGGATTTGAAATGATTCATCAAATGAATAATATGCAGGTGCTTTGAACCTCTGCTGACCGAACACCACGAACGAACATCATCTCCCACGATGCGAGATTTCAGCGGTTGCATATCCCATCATTGCAACGATTCTTGACATCTGGCTCGTGCGAAAGCACGAGCTTTCTTTCTGCCCGTGGAAACATTTTCGGTGGTTGCGTGCCTTATGCCTCGACCCCTTTTTCTGCCGAAAATGAACATTTTCGGTGGTTAATGAGCACGCGGTAGGCTCGCCTAAACCACCGAATCCTGCTGTTTTGCCAATTTCTTGACCGAACCAAAACCAACATGTCTTTTGGGATTATTTTAAAAAACAGACTCTCTAATCTTATTGCTAGAAATTTAAAAATCAAATTTAGGGACCAACCTATCATCTACTAATCAAATAAAACTAATGATTTATTTGGGGAGTTAACACTGGCTCCTATTGGGGATGAACGCCTCCCTGCGAGGCTTCATGAACCACAGAATCAATGCCTTTCCTGGAAAAGAACCTAAAAAGCAAACTATCTACTAGTGTTCCATTGGGCATGGAGTTATTGACAACTAAAACTAACACTATTTACAATGTTAAGGCTTTGAAGCCTTAGATGAAATAAAGT
>ML780805.1:705260-742295 GCA_009831015.1 Picea engelmannii
AACATGAATCATATTCAAGTGCAAATATGGAATAGACAGGAAGGTGGAATCTGAACAGGTATGGCAAAAGAAGCTTGTTTTACTTCATATGGAAATGAGAAGTTCTGAGTTACATAGTCTGAACTAGTCTCCAAAGTCGAACCATTGGTTCATGTTCCTTTCTAATATTTATTAGATTACAAAACCATTGTTTGATCCTAAAAACATGGATCAAATCAACTAAAGATAGCACGTCAAAACCTGTTTCACAATAAGTGGGATATTCCCTGAAAATGAGGTCAAATCCCTGATTTTCTTATGTTGACCGTTGATGCTGTGTAGACAGCCTTCCAAGGCTAAAGATCATTCTCCCATGGAGTTCAAGTCGAGTTGGCTGATGTGGCGAAATACCCTGCTTTTTAGTTCAAATGAAATTGCCCATATGTCTTTGAAATAATCCTTTTCTTCATCATATATCAAAAATGACAGCTGAACTAAGTCTGATAATTCATTAGATATGCATTGGAAAAGGTTCCAAACCTTTTCATGTCAAAAATCGCCGACCTGTGCAAAAACTTATTCGAATTTTGTACACACAGGCTTTCGGTGGTTGACTGGAACAGTAACTGGGTGAGTTATCCACCGAAAGTGCCTGTTTCGGTGGTTAATGAGCACAGTTGGGCTCGCCTAAACCACCGAATGTTTCACTTTGAAGACCTTTCAAAATTGCAAAAATGGTTGTTCTGGAACTTATTTTAACCCTCATGCTTTCTGAGATACTGTAGTCTTTATTCGAGCAGACCTTCGAATCTTTGTTGACTGTGCAGGAGAATCCATTACATCTATTATGATTGTGGCCAGATTGGCCAAGGTGTCTAACCCTATTTGTTCCTCTTCAGATGATTCAAACTTCTTTAGCTTGAGCCTTAGGACCCTTAGATACCTATACAATTTCATGTTTTCCCTAATCAACTCTCCGTTTCTCCCTTTGATTGAATCATGCCTTTCTTTAAGGGTTTCGTTCTCTTTGAATAGTTCAGCAACCTTCTCTGTTAGATTTGCGTTTTCCTTTTTAATTACCCTCTCAAGTACTTCCATCTCATAAATTTCTCACAGAAGCTTATTGATTTTCCTGGTCTTACCTTTGTGAGGCTTGCTAGATGAAGCTTTTGTTTTCGGTTTCCTCTTTGTTTCTGTAGGCTTTGATGGAGATGTATTTATCTTCAGCTTGGCATCATGTTTGATCTGCAAGGTATCCTATGATTTTGACATCTCCTGCTCTGAATCAGAGTCACTATAAGGCAGGTTGAGGGGGTTTTTCCCTGTGGCAAAGTTTCTGTCTTCATACTTTAACTTCCTCTTGGTTTCTCCCTGCTTGATGGGTGTTGTCTTTATAGAATCCCTGGACATTGAAATCCCTTTCCTCCTCTTGTGACTAGTAGGGTCATTCCTCCTTCTGGACTTCTTGGCTTTTATCTCTGGAGGTTTTTCTATCTGAAACTCGTTCCAGAACAAGAAGAAACTCCACTCTATTTGCTTCCTTTGAAGGGCTTGCTTGATGAGGAGGGTAATCAATCCCTGATGGGATATTCTGCTTGTAACTTTTGTGGGTTGAGCCTTTAACTGTTTTTCCATCTTGATGAGGGTTCTATGAAAGAAAAAAGGTATATTTAAGTGTTCGTTGCTTGTGAAGTGATTTAACAGTTTGAAATGGTAGTACATCACCTGTTATAACGCCCTTCACAGGTTATGTATACCAAAATCGCTTTCAGCAATGTCTGCCATTTTACCTCCAGATAGGACATGGGAATGTCCTTCTTCCATGTCAAAGTTTTATGGACTGGCAACAGATAGGACCTGAACTCAACATTTGAAGGTGAAGATGTTTTGAACCAGCAAACCCCTGTCCTAGGCAACCCTGTGTATTCAGCAATATATGCCTCATCTATTATGAACTCCTCTCTGCCTATTTTGGCAATCCTGCCATCGTATGAGAGGGAAAATGCCTCAGCAATTTGTTGGTGGAAGACTGTCAATTTCTCACAATATGAAAGAACTCCGACCTATTTAAAACATTCTGCAACCTCTGGATGCTCCTCAAAATACCATATGCCATCCGCCTCGGACCTTAAGGCAGGGGTTGCTTTTGCCATGGTTTAATACTGACTGTATATGAAACTGTGGATAACCAGGTGTTTGGAAAACACGGTTCTGGGAACTAAAAATATAGTTGATATTACTCATGAACGAACGATTAAAACATTTGACCGAGCATATGATTGATAAGTTTACTAAAATACCGAATCGTATTCAAAATGACAGTCAAACTGGAGAAAGACGAAACTTCATATTTTCAGGGCAATTTGTATTTATGAAATTTTTGACAGGAGATGGATTCCAGTCTTACCTGATGACCCGATCTAATTTCCTTGGCTCGAGGTGCTGGCTGAACTTGGAGACAGCTTGCTAATCACCAGAGAAAATCGGAATCAAGATTTTGAAAACGCGATTTTGTTGATGAAATCGCGTGATTGTAGTTTTCTTCAGCGATCCTCGGGCTTCATCACAATGCATTGAGTTTCAAAATGAATGAACAACCTGTTAATGATGTTTGATATATCTGCCACCGAAAAGGCGGGACGCTCCGTGCAATCGTATCTGGTAATGACAGCTCTGCGAGGATTTGAAATGATTCATCAAATGAATAATATGCAGGTGCTTTGAACCTCTGTTGACCGAACACCACGAACGGACATCATCTCCCACGATGTGAGATTTTGGCCGTTGCATATCCCATCATTGCAACGATTCTTGACATCTGGATCGTGCGAAAGCACGAGCTTTCTTTCTGCCCGTGGAAACATTTTCGGTGGTTGCGTGCCTTATGCCTCGACCCCTTTTTCTGCCGAAAATGAACATTTTCGGTGGTTAATGAGCACGCGGTAGGCTCGCCTAAACCACCGAATCCTGTTGTTTTGCCAATTTCTTGACCGAACCAAAACCAACATGTCTTTTGGGATTATTTTAAAAAACAGACTCTCTAATATTATTGCTAGAAATTTAAAAATCAAATTTAGGGACCAACCTATCATCTACTAATCAAATAAAACCAATGATTTATTTGGGGAGTTAACAGAAGGCATTACATAATTAAGATCAATTTAAAATGAAACAAACTCAAATGCCTCAAATATTGAAATGACACTCAACATAATACCTAAATTGTACCTCATAGAGAAAGACCCAATGTCTTTCAGAAGCCAGCTGGTATGGTGGATACCCTCATGATGAACCTAGAACTATGGTGGTGAGGTGGGTCTCTATCTGTGCAAGTGGAAATTGTTGGTCAAGATGTCTCTCAATACTCCATGTCTACAACCAGAGGGCCTTGATACATCATCTCCTTACTTATCCATAGAATCGGGGATAACATATGGCTCCTACTTGGGGACATGTACTCATCATAGAGTGGATGAGAACTGTAACATCTCCTAGTGGACCTATGCCTGCACACATTGAAACAACAAATTTATAAGCGTATGATGGCTCACTCATCGTTTTTCCTTATAAATAAATACAAAAATTCAAAAATGAAAACTAATCTTTGAAAACAATTTTTTTTCATTTTTCATATATATGATGAAAAGAGGAACATGTAAATCAATAACGCAAGTAGAGAAAAATGAAAATAGAAAATGAAATGCAACTAAACTACCATGAAAAATCAATATGAAAATGAAAGAAATTGGGATGAACTACCTACTTACCTGGGGCCTTGGGGACCTGAAGATCAGGTGATAGGTGATGTCAAGTGAAGTCATACAACCAGTGCAACCATGTATTCATCATTTCATCAAGGTATATCCCCATGTCCTTAATCATGTAATACAACAAGGATAACTTGAGAACATAGTCCTAAGCATAAATAGACATATAATCAATCATGAAATGAAATGAGTGGATATGGATGAGTAGGAGGGAGGAAATCTTGCGGGAAAGAGAAACCATAATCCTAATCATGTTTCCTAAAAGTGTAACCACAAGCTTGATCAATCCATCTATGAAGAGGGATACCATATGTAGACGATGGTTGATCTTCATCCCAATTATAATGATCGATGATTCCTGAAGACTGAGAGGACATGAGATATCCCAAGAATACCTCGTGATTTCCCTAAGAAGAAAAATTAGGTAAGTGACAGGCTCATGTCTAGAAAAATGTTTCTTCTTCTCCTGCAAAACCTCGTAAATATCCCCAATATTAGAATACTTTCTCTTTGTAGAGTGATCCTTTGATTCCTCTAAGATGGCCACATCCTAGTGTTCTTATAAAGGAGAGGATGAAGGTGGTTGAAAGTATTCATAGAACAATTATATACCCCCAAAAGGATTTTCACCAGAACTCCCAAGGGATGACCAAAAATCACCCTAAAAATGTTGTGATAGGTCATCCTCGAATGGACGAAATAAATCTATAATCATATCAACATCAGGACTCCAAGCATATGAATCATACACAAGTGAGGACCATTTTCCTGGATATTCCAACTGAATCCTTTTTTCACGAGATCCACCCCCAACGTCATAAATGGGGTCTCCATAAAAAATGAGACAAGAAACATCCCATATATGACTCCAAGTTTGTATGAACCTGTCTATATGCTCATCAACCAAATCTAAGGTTTCTTTCATAAAACCATTAATATGATTGAAAATAACCATCTCTTTGGCTTCATGTGCATAGGTTAGGGAGGATTTAACTGGATCTTCAGATTCTTCATCATTGAGGCTATTTTCTTCTTCAACTTGATGTGTAGGAAGAAATCAAGGATGGAAAACCTAACCTACATCAAGAAAGAGAAAAGATAATGATCTCTCAACATGTTCTAATTCATCAGAATTCTTCTTTCCTTTTATGGACATGCCCCTCCATCCCCTCTTCATTGCAAGGGGCTTGATCCTTAATACATAGTGCTTTGTTTTCCTTTTTTTAAAAGGACCTATCTCATCCAAAGGCTCCTTTAATACTTCTTCACTTACAATGTCATCGAATAACGCACCATCAAGGTCTTAAAAAGGGTCATGACTCATCGTGTTTTCTTCTTGATGGGCAAGAGGAGAAAAGGATTTGATGTCTTCACCAAGAGGAAGGGAAGATATGAGTACTTCATCTTCATCAAATGTCTCTTCTAGTTCTTCAACATGAGAAAATTCATCAAGATATTATTGGTAACTTTATTCATATATATGTCCTTCAATCACTTCTTCAACTTCAAGGGCTACTTCTTTGGAATATTTTTGAAATAATTCTTTCACACGGTTCATCAATTCCACAACATATTTATTAATGTCTTTTTCCTTTTCCATCTATAAAAGTTCCCTCCTCAAGGCATGACATGTTTTGGTCGAGGTTTCATCCCATGGTCCCATAATTTCATTGACTGAAAAGACACCTCAATGGAGTCACCAGATTAGATCAAGGTTCATCAAAGGATGGAAAGGTGGAAAACAAGGAAAGGTGGGTTCTGGGGAATGTGGAGTCACCAGATAAGCTTCAAGAAGACCTCATCAAGGGTGGAAGGGGAACATCCTTCAAGTTGAGTTGCCAGGAAATATTGGGGTAAAGGATTTGGGATCAAATCTTTCCAAAGTGTCAGTAGGGAATGAAAGAGGATTCAAAATCCTCCTGGGAAACAATGCCAAAATGTTATCGTAGAAGGTGTAGATTGGGAAAATCCCAAACCAAACCACAATATGGCGAAAACTAAGAGAACACCTACCCACTGTCATCTTAGATGGGTATTCTCGTCACTTTAGAGGTGAAGTGATCACCTCAATGGGGGAATCCTTAGTGGACCTAGGGAGAAATGAGATGCAAAGTGAGATTATGAAATGAATTCCTCTATAGATGAAGGTGCTATATGGAAGAAGGTTTTAGAATGAGTCTTGGGAGTGGTTTAAGGTTTCCAATTCCTTGGGTACCTACTAAAATATTTTGTAACTTTCTGAGACACACAAAAATCCAATTGTATGATTTACATGTTAGGTGGATGAGAAATGTTGGGTGTAGGACCACTTGGAGGGAAAGGCATGACGTGGGAGGTGAATGCACATGCAGGAGAGGAAGGCATGTGAGGCATGCATGCAAGAAGACCTAGATGGGATAGGGTTAGGGTTTCGGTAAGAGAATGTAATGGCTGGAAAGTCGAATATATGTATAAATAGGTACCTAGGAGGTCTAGGTAAGGGGTGGTGTTGTTGGTAGGTGGTTGGTTTGGGGTTGGTTGAGGCTAGTGGTTTCAACCACTATTAGTAGTTGTTATTGATTAATGCAACTATAAGTCCAATCTATTTTTGTAAGTTGTTGATATGGGGAGAAGGATGAAGGTAGATCTTGAGGGTTAGATCATAGGCTGAGGAGCTTGATGCGATCTATTCCGCCTCATTGTAATATCTTGACCAATTTTAAGGAAGATTTGTAATGTGCATGGCATTATAGGTTGAATCAAATATAATAAAAAGAGTAGAATAGCGAAATCTTTGTGGATGTAGCCCAAGAGGGGTGAACCACATAAGACTTGTGTTGTGTGATTGAATGTTATGTATCTTCTTTGATGTTGATGATTAGATGTTAGATGAATGAATGAATGAATTAGTTAGATATGATATTTTACTTCCATGAGTAAGAATGACAATGTAATGAATCTATATGTATGAACTAGTGAATGATAAAATATCACTGAGGTCCATTCATTCCCAAGCTGCAAGAACCTAAGTATTGCAACCACCCATACGACGATCTCGGGTGAGACTATGTAGTGCACCCTGTGTATTGCATTTCCTTATGGTTTACCATGGGGGTGGTAGTTTTGAGAGGGATTTTGTTGGAAGCTTGTTTAAATCTGAACCTGTGTCAACTTATGATATTAAAGTAAGATTAGAGTAGATAAAGTAGTATCCAACAAAGGGTTTTGTTGTTGGTTGGAACATAAAGGGATTGAGTGAAAGATATTTTCTGAAGAGTCGTGAAGATTTGATGACACAATGTTAAAATAATGAGAATATAAAAGGGGATGTTGAGACCATGGAAACCAACGAAGGCGGAGATCGAGAGCTAGTTGAAAAAAAAGAAGATGGAATTTGTGCAAAAAGATAATAGAAACCTGAAGTTAACACCACGCAAATATCTGGACAAATATGTATTCAATGACTTCCATGAAGTATTTTTATGTGATTTCCCACATTTGTTGTAGGAGTGGATATTGAGGTCAAAACACAACCACCCTACAAATCATATCAGATAGCTAGAAAGGAATCCTACTAATATCGCACAGTTACAACAAATTGACAATAAGTTTATGTGTGCAGTAGATTTCTGGTTAGACAACATTATTGCAGGATTTATCATAGAATTTGCAGTAGATACTATGAAGTCTTACAGCACAACATAGAAAGAGTTCCTGAAGGGACCTAAAGGGAGGAATATCAGATCATTCTAAACTTCCATCAAGATATTATTGTAAAATAAAGGTGTAATGACAATGGCCTCAGACAACTAAACTTCCCTGGGGGAATGGGGGAAGGGGGGAGGCACTGACAAAAGATGGAGAAATGGAGGAAGAGATGGATAAAGGAAATAAGGAGGAGGTCTTAGTTCCAATCATGATGGAGGAAGACCGGATCAAGAAGATTATGGAAACAACTAGAAGAGCATGCAATGGAGTACCCTACCAATATAAGATAAACAATAAGAAGAGAGCCATAACCACAAGGGAAGTCTTGTCAAGTGATGAATAAGAGGTAGAGGATCTTCAGGCTACGGAGAAAATTGAGGAAATCCTACATGCAACATAAGAAAGGAAGGAAAGAGGTACAAGAGTGGAAACCGAAGGTAGAACTCCTATCCATATCAGTGTCAATTTGGAACCCATAAACCCATGTGTTACTAATACACCAGAAAGAACACCACCATTTAGACAACCAAATTTCAGTAGAAGAAGCGTAGTAGGAAGTACATCTACAGAGGGAACAATGACTGGGGAAGCTAGTTCAGGAAGCATTAGTTAAGGATCTACACCACACATAGGTAGTAGTTCAAAATTCAATATGGTAGGACATGATACCACCATTAGGTTAATAGAATTCAAGGGAGAGGTGTCAGAGGAACTTGAGAAACACTTTTTCATCTGTGAAAAGGTCTGGGAAGCAAAACAGGTCACAAATGAGGACACTAAACTTGTGAAGTTGACCATCATGCTAAGATACTATGCACTCGATTGGTACATGAGATTAGCTGCAACTAGTCCACCAAGAACAACCAAAATGATTCTGGATATCAAGAAGCTATTGATAAATGAATTCCAGAAGCCTAGCTGAAATGATCAATACATGAATGAGATGATAGAGATCAGGAAGAAACCAGGAGAATATGTATGGGAGATAGACTAGAGATTCAAATGATTGAAGGGAAAGTTGAAGTATGTCATGAAAGATATGCAACATAGTCATATGTTTGTCAATTCATTGCTACCACATTTGAAATACTCTTTAAGAAGGAAGAAGTTTTAGACCTAGGAAGAGGCTCTATAGGCAACCTTGAAACTAGAAGAGAACCAATATCAAAAAAAATATTCAAAAATAGAGGAGCTCAAGGAATACCTAAAGAATCTAACATTTCAATTAAACCAGAATAGGGGTAAGGACAAAAGAGAAGTTGTTTGGTGTACCAAATGTAGAACATAAGGACACCACAAGAACGAATTCCCAACATTCGTGCAGTACATGGCAATGGGAATGCCAAACCCTTTACCATCATAAGGACTATGGTGTGATATTTGTAAGACACAAGGGCATGATCTATATCACTTCCCAATGATGCAAGAATACCAAACAGTTCCTAAGATTTCATATTGAAAATTTTGCAATCAGTAGTCCATGATGACAAAGATTGTAGGACAATGGAGTTGATGAGGGAAAGAACATCAGAAACCTATAGGGTGCAAGAAAAAATGATGACAGGGAAAGTTGTGCCATAGTTTAACCAAGCACCAACCCCATATAACACTGCGCCACAACAATATAACATTGTGCAACTGCAATACAATACCACACATCCACAGTATAATATTTCATAGTATAACCAGGTGCCATAGTACAACGCATCGTGAGGAGATCAAATTGGCTACAGAGGTGGAGGACGAGGTAGATGAGGCTTTGGAAGAGGCAGAGGACCCTTGGTATGCCATAAATGTCAACAATAATGACACTATTCAACAGACTTTCCACTTCCACCCATGACATGTATGTATTGTCGTGCATCTGATCATGACACAGAAGACTACCCGACATTATTGGGAAAGATCTAGGAAAAGAGAAATCAGAACAATCAAAATGTTCAATGGATTTTTGCAGAAGCAAGGTATGATGGAAGAAATATCAATACAGTTACGTGCAGAGGATATAATATAGGATATCACGCAGTAAGACAAGATCCAACACAACACCAATGGATAAAGAAGAATGTTGAACCATAGAAGCAGTGTGATCCACAAAATGAAAAGGAGATATTCAAGCAAGCCAAACAAGAATTCTTGAAGTTGAACATTGCATCCACATAAACTGCATAGTATACTCAAGATGTACCAACATACGATATTCCTTCATCATTGGATCACACTAATGAAGCACAACATATAGGAAAAGTAAGTAGCATAAAGGATTTTCTACAATCCTGTGTTAAACTACTAAATGATCCATCATTTGTTAGAGTGTTACAAAATATGGTAGAATGATGTAGCACATAAGTATAGGGAAATCTCGAATAAAAAACATTTAATCATCTTCATACAAGGAGGAGAACAAGCAAAGAATTCATATTAAACACCAACATTGGATATTTCAACATGGGGGATATCATACTAGATTTAGGCTCCGGAGTGAATGTGTTTCCCAACAAGACATGGAAATGTATGGGAGATCCCACATTAGGGTATTCACCCGTTCAACTAAAACTAGAAAATCAACATAGGGTTCTGTTGATTCGAAGTTTAAAAGGTGTGACAGTAGATTTGGATGGAGTGTGCACTAAAGACGATTTCAAAGTGATAGAAATTGTGGATGGTACAACACCTTATCCAACATTGCTTGGATTGGATTAGGAATTTTATAATCAGGCCATAATCAATCTAAATATGAATAATATGAATTTCAAGTTAGGTGAGTACATATTCATTGCTCCATTGTATCCATCAGAAGGAGAAAGGTTTGTAGAATTCACTCGTTTATACCTGGAGGAAATTAACCAGTTATATAGAACCACCATGCTAGAAGAAGATTGTGTGAATCCCACTATGAATGGGGTAATCATTTGGAGAAGTATCATGTCATGCACGTCAAACTCAGATACAGCTTTGTAGAATTGGCAGCAGATATTACATGAAGTCTCCACAAGAAGGTGCGCAAGAATAGACTGCGCAGTAAGATGGGTGGGTACAGAGATAAGAGAACCTCCCATCTTTCATGGGGTGAATGATATAGAGTAATTCCTCACAAGATATGAAGATAAAGTGTTAGAAAATCATATTCTCTTAGCTCTGGACATAGAACTCATGGAAACACCTGGGGGGGCGCACAAAGAGAAAATTAAGGACCGGTACCAATGTAATTGGTTACTGTGCATCAGATTTGGTGCATAACAAGGAAGAAATCAATTGAAGAGGTATGAAGGATAGGGGACACCAGAATAACACTTGGAGAAGTGAATAACACTATGGAAAATCACACCACTAGATGAATGGCCTCATCACTTTCTTCACACACTGGAATGGATTCCAACAAATTGGTATATAGACTAGGAACTACGCAGAGGCAGTGTATATTGGACAGTGCTACAACCGAATTTTATAATCAATTTCTCATTTGAACATGAGAACCCAAACATCGATTCAACACTCAAACAAATCAGAGGGGTGATATTCATTAAGGAACCAGAAGTTGAACTTATGATACAAGATCAACAATAGAACAAACAGACAGTGAAAGAACTAATGTCATGCTATCGTGTGCAGGAAGAAGCACCAAATGAAGAGGACCCACGCAACATTCAAATAACAAAATTTGAAGGTGAAAGAGGGGTGGAAGGTCCACCTCTAGAATCAGAAGTATTTTCTTCACCGATCAAGGTGAAGAAAGTCAACATTAGGACAACTGAGAATCCAAAAATGGCCAACATTGGAGACTATTGGGATGAGAAAACAATATAAAGCATAACAGAGTTACTACGCAATTATAGTGAATTGTTCCCAGCAACCTTTACAGAGATGAAAGGCATAATTGGAGGGCTAGGAGAGATGAATATACTTCTCAAATTTGAGGCTAGATCAGTCAGATAATGACCATATATACTGAACCCAATATATAAGAAGAAAGTAAAAGAAGAAATTGACAAGATGTTGGAGGTTGGAAAAATAGAACCCATAGAGTAATTTGAATGGGTAATCCCTATGGTAGTTCAGGAGAAGAAGAAGGGAGGGATAAGGATATGTTTAGAATTGAGTAAAATGAAAGATGATTTCATACATGACCCTTCCCCTACACCTTTCACAGATGAGGTATTAGAGAATGTAGGAGGCCAGGAAGCATACTCATTCACAGATGGATTCTCAAACTACCATCAAAGAAAGATATCCCCATAATATAGGTACAATACCACTTTTTCCACAGAATGGGGGTCCTACAAGTACACAGTCATGCCTTTTGGAATGAATAATTCACCAACGATATTCTCAAGAGTAGTCATAGCCACATTCAAATAATTCATCCACCTATTTTTAGAGGTATATCTAGATGATTGGACAATCTACAGTCTGTTGAAAGACCATGTAGAGGTATTAAGGCTAATGTTGGAAAGATGCAAGCAATGTCAGATATCATTAAATGTCAAGAAGCGCATCTTTGGGACACCTTTTGGGATACTATTGGGCCATATAGTGTGCAAACAGGGCTTTTTAGTAGATCCTGCCAAGATTGCAGTGATTGTTAATCTACCACCACCAAGATTAGTACATCAGTTGAGAGAAACATTGGGACACACAAGCTACTATATGAAATTCATAAAAGGGTATGCACAAATCACTGCGATGATGGAGAAATTGTTGAGGAAAGATAGTAAATTCCAATGGAATGAGGACTGTTAGCGGGGATTGGACACTCTAAAAGCGAAAATATTGAAAACACCATCACTATTATTCCCAGATTGGGAAAATACATTCCATGTGCATGTAGATGCATCAACAATAGTAATTGGAGCTATTCTGGAATAGCCAGGAGTAGAAGAGTTAGACCAACCCATAGAATTTGCAAGCATAAAATTGTCTGAGTCAGAGAAGAACTACAATACTACAGAAAAGGAAGGCTTAGCAATGGTATATGCACTATAGAATTTCAGACACTAGCTACTTGGGAAACACTTTAAAATGTTCACAGACCATTCTTCCCTAAAATACCTATTCAATAAGCCAGTGTTGGGGGGGAGAATTTGTAGATGGTTACTATTATTACAAGAGTTTGATTTTGAATTGATAGTCAAACCAGGGAATTTGAATGCAAGAGCAGATCACCTATCAAGGATCACCAATGGATAAGAACCTATGAATATAGAGGAAAAATTCCCTAATGCACAGTTATTTTTAGTCCAAGTAGTTGATGAATATTTTACGGACATCATTCAATACTTGAGTACAAGGACAACGCCACAAGAGTTCAAAACTGCACATAAGAAAAATCTAGTAGTCAGAGCTACAGACTATCAATTGATTGTAGGACACTTATGCAAGATGGGTGCAGACAACTTCCTAAGAAGATGTGTACTAGAACATGAAATACCTAGGATTTTAGCAAAGTCCCATGAGGGAATAGTTGGAGGACATTATGCAAGAAAAGATACCATGGAGAAGGTATTTCTACCTAGACTATGGTGGTCGACCATTCACATAGATGAAAAGGATTACTTCCAGAAATGTGATGTATGTCGGAGGATTGGAAAACCCAATAGACGGGATGAGATGCCCCTGAGACCAGAAATAACCTTGTAAGTATTCGATAAATGGAAAATAGATTTTTTTAGACCAATTAATCCACCAGCAAAGAGGTCAGGAGCAAGGTATATCATTACTACGACAGAGTATTTAACGAGATGGGTAGAATCAAAACCAGTAAAATATTGCAATGTAGAGACAACAACACACTTCCTTTTTGAGAAAGTGATCACTAGAATTGGATGCCCAAGGATTTTGATGAGTGACCAAGGTGCTCACTTCATTAATAATATTATCAAGGCCATGGCCAAGGAGTTTGAAGTCTATCATAAAAAGAGTACACCATATCACCCTCAAACCAATAGAACAATGGAAGACTTTAACAAGATTCTAGAGAGTGAACTGACAAATATCTGCAATGTCAACATGGAATATTGGGACTTGAAGATACGAACATTATTATGGGCATATAGGACTACATGCAAAAGGTTGATAGGGAAGACACCATTTAGCTTGGTGTATGGAAAATAAGCAATTGTGCCATTAGAATTTTCGGTACCTAGTCTACGCATAGAAACAATCACTAACATGATAAAACAAGGCACATTACAAGAATGATCCAGGTGGATATCGATGGCCACCCACCTTTTCCAACTGGCTCAAAAAAATTTTCTAGCAATTTTGGTAATTTACTATTTTTAGTAGTTTTTAACTTTGAGGGCCATTTTGAGGGCCTAAATGAAGGTTTTTTGGTATCGAACTTCACAATGATAGTTGAATGCTCTACTTGAGCCTCGTAATTGAATCTCCTCGACGATACATTTCCAATGAGCTATCATGCACCCCAAAAGAAGATCGTATGCCAAAGTTATGCCCCCGGGAAGTTGATACACCAAACTACACAAAACGAGGTCCACAAAACTGTTGGATTTTCATCTTCCGGGGTTAGGGTTTTGGATTTTATTTATGATAAAAAGGCCTTTGGAGCCTCATTGTAAAATCATCTTCTTGTGAATGTGAGTAGCGGACACATCTCTTCTCAGAGATAAGTTGCCACCATTCTAGCGAGTCTGTCTAAGCCAGCTGATGGTCATGGAAGAAGATAAGATTCTAGCAGGATTTCACTAAGAAGTATAGAAAGCAATTCAAATATTGGCATGATAGACATATTAAAAGGAATGTTTTCATGGAAGGAAACCTAGTCTTGGTATATGAAATTAAATTTCTTCAGCACCCAAGAAAATTCAGAATGCATTGGTTGGGACCATACAAAGTGAAGATTGTCACAGATGGGGGAGTTGTACAATTGAAATACTTAGGAGGTACAAAAATAAAAGGAATGATCAATGGGAGTCAACTAAAGATGTATAGGGAAATTTGACCTCCTAGTACTTAGGAAGTTACCGCACAGTAAAAATTTACATAAAAAAAAAATGGTCCATAAAAAGGTAAAAAGAATAAAAATAAAAATAATTCAGTGCACATGGAGGGCCTCGAAAGAATACGATTGGATAGACAGGATGGGGTGATGAAAAAAAACTGAGGTTCAAAAAACACGGTACGTAGAAGAATGATTAACACGTAAAATTATACCGGGTGCAAGAAACATAATGAAAAGGGGAAAAAGTGATAAGTATTAGTGCAACACAACTGTCATTTCCCCAACACGCTATAAAGTCGGAAAGGGGGAGGGGGATCGACCCATTGTGATTTTTTCTAAGGAGAAAAATGTTGAGCCAAGAGAAATAATGATAGAGTGTTGAATTATTCTACCACCTGGTGAATTGAGAGCTTATCATTTGAATTTAACCACCATGTCACCACCGCGGGTTGGAGCACCAAGCAAAACTAGAAGAAGCACCCAGAGTACTACATAGGGACAACAAGGCAGAACTAGTGAGATACCGAAAATGGTGGATGTGGATGAAATACATGCACTAGAATATGAACAAACCAAATTACATGTGGAGGAGGAGAAATAATCCACACAAGATCTCAGGCAGTTGGTAGAGGATGTCGAGAGGCCATAATCTGACACATCCAGAGGAAACTGGCCATGGGAGGTAGAATCGGCCATGGAATCCATGCAACAGGGCCTAGAGCCAGAACCAGAGAACGAACAGGAGCAAGAAGGGGGAGTACCATCCCTAGAAGGGAAAAATAAGCTGAGATTCAAAACCAATACGCAGGGCATGCAGCGCACTTAGGAAGAGCTAAGTATAGTAATGCGGAAAATTCCCAATGAAGTAAAAACTGGGGATAACATGGTAGGAGGAGTCGACAGCCTTAAATACTTCGGCCATGATGTCTCAGATGCCAATCATTTCCTATATTTGGTAGTGTATAGATACCTAGAGAGCAGGGGAGAGGGCCCACCAGGCACACCATTGTTGGAGCCTGCACAATGGATCCTAGGCCTATACAACATAGGTATCATGAACCTCTTAGACATACCACACTTCAGATTAGAGAAATACATAAATTCATGTGTTAAATAGTTGTTATAAAGGGTGCATGGAGGCATCCTATGAATGGACAGGCCATTACCGATCAATTTTGACCTCATCGCAGAGATTATAGGGTTACCCATAGATGGGGAGAAGCCGTAGCAATACCTAGAAGACAAGACTCGCGAAAAGGCCATCTCCGATGAGATTAAAGAGAAGTATGGCATAGAGAGGAGGAACAAACGAATCATGATCAATGACATCAATGGTCTTGTGCCTCGGTTTGCAACCACATTTCTCGGTTGAAAATTAATGTGCAAGTGTCGAAAAGAAGAAGTGCCTGTAGGAGTAGTAGAAGCAGTGGAGCACAAAGTAGTAGATATCCCAAGCACAATGCCACTAGTACAAGTCCAAACACAAAGTAGCATAGTCCCCACGTAGAAAATAGGAAGGAATGGTGCTAGAAAACAAAAGAAAACAATAATAGGCATATAGGGGGCAAGAATCCCCATTCCAAAGAAGACTAGGACACAAAAGAAGTCACAACATGGTCCTACACACGATCCACATGCTACAGAGCAGGCACTGAGAGGATCGACAAGACAGGTGAGTGAAAAGGAAGCGCAGATAGAGGAACAATATGTAACCATGGAAGAAGAATTTGAGCAAGACAACAGCATGGGTACATAGATGCCCGAAGCATATGAACAACTAGACACCCAAAGAAAGAGAACAACAGAGCAAGTAAGTGGTGCCAGGAAGAAAGAGAAGGTCCACAGGAAACAAATGGAAACATCACTAACAACAGACGATGTAGACCTAATATCCATGACAGTAGAAGATCGATTGTCCAAAGTATGAGAGAATGTGGAAAGCCATCGAGCTTCAATTTTGGAACAGGTACAGGAGGTAAAAACTACACTAGAATAGTTGAGGATCAAGGCAGAACAACAACAAAAGGACAAACCAATGTCAGTAAGAGAAGGATCACCTATCAGATAAATAGTACAAATCATAGTACATGGAAGTGCTAACTTTATCATAACACCAGATATATTTTTGTTGGCCCTTGACCAAGTTTTGAGGAACACTTGGTCATATTTGACCATTTTTGGACTTCGACAACTTATCAAAGATGGAGCGCAACATGAAGTGGAGATCGTGGAATCTAGACCCCTTTCTTAGGTCCTTTTTGGGTTTTTTGGAATAATGTAATGGGTATGGGATGTCGGCCCATGGGTTTACTCATATTTAGGCCTATTTTGTAAAGTATAAATAAGTAGCTAGACAATGTAAGAGAACAAGATAAGCTAAGTGCTAGAAAAGGCTTTGTGTATATTGTGTGACTGACTTGCAGAGCTGAGTGTAAGTGTTGTGAGTGATGAGTGCATAGATTGTAAGAAGGATCTGTTCTAGATCTACTCGGGGAAGGAGGATCTGGCGAGGTGCACACAGATCTCCTGTCCTATGAGGAGTACAAGTTTGAGCTATTTGTTGTAACCTGATTGACCAAAGCTAATAAAGAAGAAGAAGACTTTGTGGGTGTAGCCCCAGAGTGGGGGTGAACCATGGTAACTTTGTGTGTTGTGCTCAGTGCTTCAACCTAATGTGTTGGTCTCTTTCTATGTGTTGTTCTTTGATATGATTATGCTATGTGCTTTGCTATGATATACTTAGATAGATCCACTTTGCTTTGTGCTTCTTAGATGTATGGGTGTAGATCTGACATATATGAAAGTGCTGAGTGCTAAACCTATTCTTTTGTTTCTAAGTGATAACTTAAACTAGATCCAAGTGAATGTTTTGGCACTCTGTGCCATCTGTGGAGTGCCATGAGGGTTGAATACTGATGAATGATCTATGCTAAAGTGCTTTCTAAGAGTTATAATCAAAGATTAGTGTCCCAACTAAGGTTGCAGACACCTAAGTCTTGCAACCACCCCTACCTCTACCTCGTGTGAGGCTTCATCTACTTCGCGGGTGTTGTCGAAAGGGCCAATAGTTAGGGTTTTGTTGGTTCACTGTTGAAGTGTTTAACCCTGGGTCTACCCCTATGCCAACAAATGGTTCCTTTGTTGGGACCTGAAACTATGATTGCTAGGAACTGAGGAAGAAGAAAATTTGTGCAAAAGAAATCTCTATGCATAGATCTGTTGCCCTAGTGCTCATATTTTTACTTGACCTATGAAGCTTTGTGCTAGGAATAAGGTCAGATCTAAAGAAATGAAGATCAAATCCGAAGAAAAGAAGCGAGATCTAAACGCTCTGTGCTCTAAGAAAAGTAAAACTGGAAATTTTAGAAAGAAAGAGGTCAGATATGCAGAAAAGAGGTAAGATCTGTAAGCTCTGTGCTCTAATAAAGGTAATAATAGTCAAAAGTTCTTATATTTGGAAGCTTTGTGCTCTGTAGAAGTAAGATAAGTGAAATTTTTTTATTTCTAGAGCATGGATCTAGGTATGTTTGATAGATTCTGTCCTAGCTTAAAAACTAGGGCATTAATAGATGAAAGAAAGTTTGATACGAATAGATATGATAAGTATAATGATAGATATGTTATACCTATGCATAGAAAGAATGTCTGGACTAATAAATGGATGCAGGATCGTAGAAAGAATTTTCTGCAGGTTAGCTATCACGATTCTAGTCGTAGTACAGAGGAGGTTGGGGATCATTTAAAAGAAAGCAAGGATTAACCCTATGTTACAGTTGCAGAAAACTAAGCCATTTAGCTAAGGAATGCCTTGGTAGAAGACCTAGTTGTATCTGTTGCAAGGCTATGTACCATGAGGTACTGTATTTCCCTATAATGATTGCTATAGTTGAAAAGATGAATATGGAGCAAGGTCAAGAGACTAAGATTATAGAAGAAACCCAGCAAGAATCAGAGAAAGTATTAATATAGATGAAAGAAACCCTGGAGGAACATAAAGATGTTCGATTACCAGAGATATTCAAAGAAAAGGAGAAAATCGAAGTAAGAATAGGAGACTTCGACATCGACTGTGGTCTAGATGAGGGAAAATAGATGAACATTATGACAAAAAGGTACTTGGGAAACCTTGGGAAGGCCTGCTATGGTTCCTTCACTAGGAAGAATAGGGTTGTTTAAAGGGAAAATGGTAACCCTATGTGGAAGAATTACCAAGTTAGCTATGAGTACCCATGGAGCTTCGACGGAGGAAGAGTTCAAAGTCATTAGATTTATTGAGGACCATGCCCCATTTCCATCTTTGTTAGGCAAGATCTGGATTGAAAAAGACTAGATCCAGAGAAAAGAAGAAAAGGAAGCCCTAGAATAGAAGAAACAAGAACTCGTGGAATTTATGACTAGAAGGATCACTTAATTGACGGAGGAACAAGAGAAAAAATCTCAGTTGTTGAACACCAGGGACCTGGATTTAGAAGCTATAAGAGCGTTAGAGGAACCACAGAAGACCGAAATACCTAATCCATATGAGGAAGGATTATTACCCTTGGATCTAAAGAAAGAACCTCAGCAGCACGAAGTGACTATGTCAAGAGAAGATAAGACTCATAATGGAAAAAGGATGACCGAGACGAAGCTCACTGGGAATAAGGCCAGGAAGCTAAGTAATAAGAGATCCAAGATCGAAAAGTTACAGAAGGTTCCGGAGGAAACTTCGCAGAAGGAAAAACCACAAAAATTTAGCTTCGTCGGGATATCAAAACAACGACATACACCACTTCACCGAGGCGAAGTAATATAGTCGTTGGAAGCCAATATAACCATTTGACTGCTTCTTCGAACAGGTCTGGAAGAAATTATGTCTCACCACTAGACCGTTAGACCGTTCCATAACAGACAGAAAATAAGTTAATGCAACCTCATACCCATTGCAAGCAGACCGTTGCTAAGTTTCCCTACTTAGTTCGTCACACCACACACCGAGAATACTTTTTTCTAAGTGAGAATTTGAGCTTGAAACCTGAGATTACTTCACCCTGTGATCATTTCCTTGTTCCCATACCATTCACTGTAGTCTCTTAATTCATTTTACACCCGAGCTAGTTGACCTAAGCTTGTATGTCGGACAAGCTCAGCGTTGTTGAGAAAGTAGTTGAAGAAGTTTTGATTAACTTAATGACTGAGAGAGTCATGTCGAAGCGAGGATTATCTATAGGAGTCAAAGCATCGTCAATGAGAGGACCCCAAGCCTCCCCTTCTACTTCTCACGTCGGTCCATCCCGATCGACCGATGAGAAATGGACCTAGCACAGGGATGACATCACAAATTTCAAGCTTATCCCACGCATTCTACCTACTTACTTACCACCTCTAAGTGGTGCCATCAACCGTGATAGTGTACCTCGTGACTTTGAGTACACTTTGATCATCGCGTACCTTCCAAAATGGGTGCACGCAGTTCGTTCGGACCAAGATAATCTTGCAGCACTGAAATTTAGTGATTTTAACCTTGGAGATCATAAGCTTTACAACATGTTAGCCTCGCATAAGTACTTAACCAGGACTAAAGGAAATAATTCTAAGATTGTCCCGCAGTTATGGACCCAAAACGTCATGCAGTCCACACTTCTTAATGTAATGAAGATCCCGCACTTCGGCAGACACCAGGAAGTCAATGCATGCGTCAAGTTGTTGTTGTCCTGCTACCACAGAGGATACTTATGGTTGGACCGCCACATCACTGTATATCCAACCTTGATCAATCAGATCACAGGCCTTAGTATGCAAGGCCCTGACCCATAGGATTTTTACCCTAGAAAGACCTCAAACCAAGCACTAGCATAGAGGATAAAAGAAACTTATGGAAATGTCGAGAAAGGCATGCGAGGCTACTAGGTAGCCTCTATCCAGAGTGGTGTAGTGCACCTTTCCTATCAGTTGATCGTGGGAAAGATAGTTTGCAAGAACAGACCAACACAAGTGACTGGATTCATAGTTGACCTCGCAAGAAAGTGTGCCTAGGGACTAAAGATGAACTGGGCATGGTACCTTGTAAACCATCTAGATATTGATTGAAAATAAGCGCAAGACCAAGGGTACGAGTTCCAATTTAGTTGGTTTCTCATACTAATCACTTTCATCACCTGGGAGCTACCAAAAGGTGCCAATTTTTTGGAGATCAGACCCTTCGAAACACTGGCCATGAAGTTTTGTATGTTGTGGTACTCCAACAACATGAATAAGCAGTGGCAGTCCAATGTTGTCTTCCATGCTTATTACAACTAATTGAAGAATGCAATACAGTCTACACCGCACCTCACCCCAAATACACTTCATAGGTTTAGACCTTTGATAAAATTCAGCGTGGACCGCCACTTCACCTATATCACAGCACGTGTTGATGAGCACAAATAGTAGCTCTAGTCATACTACAAGTTGACAGAAGAAGACTTGGAGCAAATTACCAAGGAATGGTCAGCAGACCTCCTTGTTGCAACGAACCTCGCAGAAATTTCCGACGTGGAAAGCCCTGAAGCTATGCCAGATACACCTAGACCAAGAAAGACTAAGAAGTATGATGAAGATCAAGATATCCATATCACATCCACGAACACTACTTCGATCTGACCTACGCAGGGAGGTGATGGTGAAGAACTATGTGGCACAGAGGTTGAACAAAACAAAGGTGAGGTTACTCTACATAGAGAGGAGCAGGATCCCACTAAGAAAAGGAAGATTACCCCACCAAATCCCTCATCCCAAAAGAAAACTAAGGCCACCCAGACTACATTTAAGACTACCCTCACACCGGATGACTTCTATTTCTTAATCGCTATGTTGAATGATGCTTCACTAGAGATTGTAGAAAATCAAGAAGTGAAGCAGGAGGAGGTATTTAGTCGAATCAAGGGTGAACTTCAAGAAGTGCAGTAGGCACTCCATTCCAACTGAGTAGTTTATATTGCACCCTTGACAATTGGAACATCAGGAACAAGTGATGAGGCCACCCAATTACACCATCTCACTGAGAAAATCGAAGCTTTCCTTCTACGAGCTCAAGAAGACACATCGCAAGCCACCCAGGCTTTGACACAAGTACATAGCACACTTGTAAAACAATAGAGTAAGGAATACCAGGAAAAGATTTCCCTACAAGCGAAGTGGGATGAGGAAAAAGAATAGTTATAGCATAGTAAGGACCAGTTGCTAGCAGAGCAAATTGAAGTACAGGAAAGGGTTCACAAAGCACTTCTCTCTGTGACAGTCATAGAAGTAAAGATTGAAGAACGTGTCCCATATCAAGTGGAAAAACTATAAGAATTAATCCAACAACTTCAGCAGTGCATCGCAGACTTGGAACTTCTTATCGTGCTTGAGAATCCTCAAGAAACAAGGGATCTAAGGGGGGAAACTACCCGTAGTGCAGTTGGCCGATTAAAAACCTTTTCCTTGGAATGCAAGCAGTTGAGTGCTAGAAGCGCCCACACTTATGATAACCTCACAAAGAATCCAGAGTTGCAGGCATTGGAGGCACAACACCAAGAAGCAAAGAAGCATGTAGATATGCTATAGGCACAACTAAAGGCCTTGACCTCGGTCAAAAGAATGAAGAGGTTTGCAGAAAAATGCACCACCCAACAACAAGTACACATGTTGCAAAGTAAATTGATGGAATTCTCCCAACAACTTCAACTAATCCAAGAAAATTCATGCCAACTCTTCACTAAAGTTGAAATCCAGGGAACTAAGCTTGAATAGGTTGTCATCACTGCAGAACAACACCTGGAAGGGCCAATAAATGATGCAGTGATCCAAGAGTTCACTAAGAAAGAGGTTGTCGCACTGCATCAGGTCGAAGTAGTTTGAGCCAAGCTCTAGGCATTTGAGGCGGGATTGATCAGACCAGAGTGACTTGGGATGAGTCACAGGTGAGTTTTAGGGGCCATTTGGCCCTTGACCAAGTTTTGAGGAACACTTGGTCATATTTGACCATTTTTGGACTTCGACAGGTTGTCAAAGATGGAGCACAACGCAAAGAGGAGATCGTGGAAGCTTGACCCCTTTCTTGGGTCCTTTTTCGGTTTTTGGGGATAATGTAATGGGTATGAGATGTCGGCCCATGGGTTTACCCATGTTTAGGAATATTTTGTAAAGTATAAATAAGTAGCTAGGCAATGTAAGAGAAGAAGATAAGCTAAGTGCTATAAAAGGATTTGTGTATATTATGTGACCGAATTGCAGAGATGAGTGCAAGTGTTGTGAGTGCTGAGTGCACAGATTGTAAGAAGGCTCTGTGCTAGATCTACTTAGGGAAGGAGGATCTGGTGAGATGCACATAGATCTCCTGTCCTATGTGTTACCCATGATTTTGGTCAATCTTGATGGTGTATTGATGATGGTGTACTCAGGCTCCTCATAAGAACTTTCTCCTGAGAAAAGTGACATTCATCTCTTCCCAGAAAACTTACTTTTGAAGAGAGTTCGTAGGTTGCTAATATCCTAGGGTGCGAGAATGACCCATTCTCCCAGGTTGCCTTAAGCTAGGGTGTGAAATTCTTGCATTGTTCTACATAGCTAGAGTGAAAACTTGTTCTAAATCTTGGAAAAAGATGAAGTCTCGATGGTTCTAGAAGGGAATCTTCTAGAAGAATGGGTTGGCATTTGAATGGTTATCCTTTTACTGGTTTCCCTGATATTGTGGGATCATTCTTATCCAAGTAACCATCTCATTATCTCCTATATATTGATGGAATTCTCATGGAAAAGGTTAAGCAATATTCATTGGATAATTGGTGAAAGAATTGTGTGAAGGCCCTAGATTGAAAAGGAGCTTGGAGACTCTAGCAAGTCTATCAAGAGGGATTTGATCTTCTTCATACAAGGATTGAGCAAGTGTGTGTGTTGGAGCCAAGAGCCACTGAAAGGAATCTTGCAACATCAAGGTGATCCGGTTGTATCTTCTACTTTCGATTAATATGATACAGTGGCATGTCCTCTTCCCATTAAGTCATTCTCACTTTATTGTGTAATTCCTTGATCATACACATAAGTTGACAGTTGAATATATTTTGCTATCTTCACTTTGGTTGGTTTGTGGTGTCTTGGTCTTGACCTCATGAGAGAATTGGAGTGAAGCGGGAGAAACAGAGACCCTAAGAAGCGATACAAAGGTATGTTACTTGTTCCTCCGTACTAGCTAATACAATGGTCAAAACTAAGGGAAAGAGTCATGTCCTATCCTATTTTGTTCTAGATCCAGGTGGATCTAAGGAGATTTGTTAGTGTCCGCACCTACAGATTAGTTCGATAACAAAATTGGCAACTCCACTAGGGATATAACCCATTTTCTTTGTGGTTTTTGGTGTTTTTAATTGGCCATTTTCTCTTGCCTTGCCTTTCTCCATTCATATCAATCTCTGAGTCTTCAGGATACCCTGATAGACCCTCTGGGTCCAGAGGCCTCTTCAATTTTTTTGTCTTTTTCCAAAAATTTGATTAGTTTCAGACGTTCTCGCACTGCACTCCACAGTAGCCTGCCAGAGTTTATTGAGTTTGCATCCTGCTTTTAGGTCCAGTGTGAGGTTCTTGCACTCTGCTCAAAGCTGGCCTGCGAGAATGACCCATTATCGCACTGTGTAATACTCTCAACCTGCGAACCCTTTTTTCAAAACTTTGTCTTTAAGACTTTTGCATGATCAACTATCGAGATCAGTATAGGCACCTAAAAAGAGCTTCTTGGACCATTGGTTGATGTTTTCTTGTCTTCGTTTTTGTACACGAACAGTCTTAGGAAATCAAAGGCTCTTCCTGTCACTTTTTTCTTGACTTTCGTTTCTTGACTTTTCTCTGTAAAGATATACTCTCTGATTTTAGAATCTGAGTGTGCTTGTTTGGTTAAGGACCGGCGATCAGTTGAAAGTTGAGCTTCTTTGTCTTTATCATTTGCTCATTATTTGGAAGATCATTTTTCTCATGCAATTGAAAAGACTAGTTTGGTCTGCTTGTTATTTTTGTTTCCATTGAAAGATTGGTTTGGGTTTTTGTCTATTGCTTGTTCATCAGTTTTTGGTTTTCTTCACTCTCACCATCATGGTGTAGGTCCTTTTTGAAAAGTTAACAACGTTTTTCTTTCAAAAGCATTTTCGTCTTCGAAAGTATTGAAAATCAATTGTTGAAATTATTGAAAAAGAAACAATAGAGAATTGTTATTGATGTGTGATTTGTTGCAGTTGCATTTTAAAGGAAATTGTGTCTTATAGTTCAAGTTTGATCCGGAAAACTTCTCTTTCCCTCCCGTACATAGGATTCATTGAACGAAAATTGATATATATTTCATTCTTATCCATGCATCATTGGGTCAGAGTCTCATACAACATCAGTTTCATCTCCTCTTCCTTTGAGTAACAATAGCTCTTAATAACACTGCACAATTGTAAAATTTAACTAGTAACTCTTTTCTAGGGCTCTATTACACCAACATTTAGCTAGGCTAGCGCTTTGGAATATGAAGAGAGATACACTCTCTAAAGAACAAAACACACAATAGCATTTTGTGTTAAGGAGTGTTAAATTCCATTTACAACATCTTGTCCTAGGAAGCCCTTCTCACACAAGGGTCAAACACGAGGTCGCATTGATATTGATAGAGTTACTCACCCTGCTTTGCTGATATCGGTGTAGAGATTGCACGTATTATAGGGATCACTTGGAGGTATACCCACAATGATGAGTGGAATCCTTTTGAGTTGATTTCGGGCTAGATACCCTACCCTTGCATGTGGATTAGACTGTCGACTGTCCCCCCAGGATTTATTGTTGTTGGTGGTAACCTTAGTGGCCTATCTTTCTAGGTTCTTACACAAGGTGACTGTGAAGGGAAAAGTCTTCACGGTACCTGGAGTCGACGTTGGCCAAACTCACTCAGGCTCCTTGGAAGGTATACCCACTATTATGTGTGGGAGCTTGCACCAGGGTGTAAGTTCGTTAAGTAGGTCGTCAACGTAACTTTTCCACCCTAGCTCAGCCCCTTCTCATCTCGTTGTTGCGATGTTGGATTTCATCACCAACTAGTGACTTCAGAATTAGAAGGTCTTGTTTGCTTGGTATTGTTTCCTAGATTTTGTTTACTAGCGCGTGCTGTTTGTTTACCAAAGTTGACCATACAATTTTCTTCGTAAGTTTGTCACTCGTTCATAATAGCTCCTCCATGTCATTCACATAGAATACAGGGTTTATCTCCAGAACATCTGGAAGGTTCTCAACCCTTTCCTACAAGTTCACCTGAGGGCCCTCCTCGGCAAAGTGAAGTCCCAACCGTCACCATGCCACAAGTAGAACGAACTGTCTCTCTAGAACATTTCTGAATTACCAATACTCGAGAGGACTTTTGACTTCACCCTGATTCTGAGTGACCGTTTATAGGACTGAATTCTTTCGGAGACTTAGTTGTTGTGTCTTCTGGATCCCTGGTTGGACCCTTTCCCGACATAGAAGGCCAAGATCCTTTTTTTTCTATGGGTGTTTTTCGATGGGACCTTTTTGGTCCAAGCTCACCTGTGATTTTTGAAATCATCTCACCTGTGATTTCCGAAATCTCTAGCCCAGAGACAGTACCATTTACTACTACCTATTATTTTCCTGGTACGGACGCCCCACGATCTGACCATATCTTGACCATCCCTATTGAAATGGTCCATCATACAGATACTACAAGTGTTCACACTGGGATTACCGCGGTTAGTCTCCCCCCCATCAGCACACCGCGAACGCCCAGCGTCACCCCAACACTACCACCAGGATACCGTGTGTTGAATGCTTCCATTCCCACTCCTACGCAAACCCCATCTAGCTCTCCTGGTGGTCCCTCTTCTTCTGGGCAGTCTCTTCCCAGTTTTATTATGACACTCCCTCAATTTCCTTTTGGAGGACCTCTCTCATCCTCCACTGGAAATCTTAATCCTAGTGGCATTATTCCATCATTCACACCAACTTTCCAGATTCCCGTCGGTGGACACTTTCACCAAGGTGGTATGACTCAACCCCCTCTCAGTAGGCAAATTATGATTGGAACACAAATCCCAATTGGAACATAACCCCCAATTGGAACGCTACCCCCAATTGGAACACCACCTTTGATAGGAGGACTGACCCCACCTTATGGACAAAACATACCTCCATCCTTGGCCCAGTATTGGAATCAGTTGATACAACATCCTCCTCAATCGACTAGGGGGAAGCAATTTCCAGCTGCATCTGTGATACCCCCTAGTATAGGCCAACCATATCTAGGTACGTTCAATCCCATTTGGGGCTCGAACGCTCAAACTCATGTCCCTGTTCCAGTATATAATCCCATGATCTACTATCCTCTCCAACCACCACCGAATCTGCCTGGGTCTTCACATTATATGCAGACTACTTATGGTCCTACTGGTTTGTCGATGGGCCTTCCTCCCCAAAGCCACCAGTACCCGTAGGTGAATCGATAGTTACCCTTTTTGGCCATTTTGGATCTTCTGGATTTGTCAAGGATTTTAAATGATCCAATTCGTCACTCTCCTCAATGGCCTGCTATACCAGCCAAGCTACCATCGGGCATCCCTAAATTCGATGGTAAAGCGGGAGAGGACCCGAACAAACATGTCATGAATTTTCACCTCTGGTGTTCATCCAACTCGTTGATGGATGACTCTATTTGTTTATGTCTTTTTCAACGAACCCTCACAGGTTCTGCTGTGAAGTGGTATATAGAATTACCATGAGGTTTCTTTGTTGACTTCAACACCCTAGCTATGGATTTTATCACACACTACCAGTTACCGACTCGTTATGAAACAGGGACAAATATTTTGAGTTCTTTCAAACAAAACAAAGCCACTCATATATCCGATCACATTCATGAGTGGCGATGGAGACAATGTCTCACTAAACGCAAACTCCCCGATCAGTTGCTGGCAGAGTGGTTCACAAAATCATTTTTGAATGACATCGGTCGTGACATCTCCATGGGTGGAGTAGTCACAGAAGAGCAGGCCATAAGTCATTCTCAATACCTTGACCTCATTTACTCACAAACGGGTACCCTTTATGATTTACTACCTGACTTACCTCGTCCTTCCACTTCCGCTACTTCAACTACTCCAACTGCTTCTCATGCAGTCGACGATGCGATTGGCACTTTCCAGGCCCAACCACATTCTTCCTCAAGTACCAACCCAAACCTGTTTCTCCTAATGTTCAAAATGCTCCATCTCCTGCCCCTCCCACTGGCAAGACTTCTGAGGTAAATGCAGTTCAATCTACCCCAGCCGGTAAAAACAAATCTAAAAAGGGAAGGGGTAAGAATAAGGAGGAAAAAAATACTTCTCAAACAGAGTGAACCAAAACTACACCTGTTGACGATTGGGATAAGCGCAAACCTCGAAACCCTTGTCTTATCTGTGGTGATTATCACTACACAAAGGATTGTCCACGACGCGCCGAGGTCACTAAGTTCCTTCAAGGGGCTCCAAAACCACCTGCTCCGGACGTTTTGTCCCAACCCTTCCCATCTCAACAATAGGCTCAGTTGGTCATTCATGACCAACCCTCATCTTCTACTACATCCTATGTATTGATGTGTACTGGCAATTCAAAGCAAAAATACATTGCACTCACCACTCGAGCCAAAGATTATTCTCCCTCTAAAGAGAAGGTTGATGATCTACCTCCTTCCTTGGTACAACCCTCTCCCATGACTCCACCTACCAAAGGTCCTCTTCATCTCGAACAACCGAGAATCGACACAGTTCTTCGACCCCCCCCAAAGGGTGTTGTTCGAAAATCGGCTTTCAATCCACATGCTTGTGCTTCCAAGAACTATAGCATTGTTGAAGATTTGGCCCAAGCACCTTCTGCGATGTCAGCCCTCGAAGTCCTTCAAAGTTGTCCCACACAACGGAAGGCACTGTTGAAAGATATCGGTGGAATCGACCCGACGGATACGAATTTAATAATTTTTGACTTGGAAGATAACATTCCAAGGTTACCCCCTCAACTCGCGTTCCAGATCCAAGTGATTGTCTCTGAAAAAAACATTTTTCAAACCGTTATCGACGAGGGTGCCTCGACGTGTGTTATGTCTCTTACCTGCTGGAAAGCCATTGGCTCTCCCTCTTTGAATGAATCCCAGAATACTCTCAAAGCCTTCAATGGCTCTAGTTTTAAGCCCTACGATGTTCTTCCTTCATTGCCCATCACGTTAGAAGGAAAAATGGTCCAATTCGAAGTGGAAGTATTTGACG
This sequence comes from Picea engelmannii, assembly GCA_009831015.1. Taxonomy (NCBI): domain Eukaryota; kingdom Viridiplantae; phylum Streptophyta; class Pinopsida; order Pinales; family Pinaceae; genus Picea; species Picea engelmannii. Next base: position 733,931 of record ML780805.1, read on the forward strand.
CTCCCCTTGATTACAATTTTTTGTTTGGCCGCAGTTGGATCAATTCCATGCATGCAGTTGTGTCGACCCTTTTCCGTGTGGTACGTTTCCCACATCAAGGGAAGGTAGTCACCATTGACCAATTAGCCTTCTTTAATTCTAATACCCATAATGGCAATATATCGTTCATCGCTAAAACCCCACCGGGTTATGAGAACGTTGGTGTAGGCCTTCTAAAAGACTCCTTGTTAATGGGTACTTGCCCCATTCCACCGCTCGATGTTCCACGCTCATCCATTGCTTCAATCAACATGATCTCCACCTCGATTCACGAAATTCCTATGTCTCACGACCGATGGATAGTACTTGACCCTGGAGATCATCTTCGTTACGGCGACGAAATGTCATTAAGTCCGGTCGAATCTGCCTATCAGGCCATTCAATCGGCAACCCCTTCTACCCCCTCTCTTGGTGAGTTATCTCCAGATCCTTTCTATGTCATTTTTCCCACAGACGAGATGATTATGTCTGTTATGGAGGACACCCCTTGGGACGATGGACATCATTGTTCTATCCTCTTTCTGGAGCAACATACCATTGAGAAATACCAATGGATCTCGACCCCGTCGACCGTTTTCGTCATCTCAACCATTCCCGAGTCCACACACGATGTGTTTTCTAAAGGGAACTTAAGCAATATCTCACCCACTATTCCCCTTGACATATCCATCAAACCTGGGATTGTCGAAAATGTCCATATCGGAGCTTCATGTTCTTCTGATGAAATCATCACCTACACATCCCTTTTCAAAGAGTTTCATGACATATTCGCCTGGAGTTACGAAGAAATGTCGAGTATCGACCCTGAGATTGTGATTCATGAGATCAAGACATACCCCAATGATAAACCCATCCAGAAATGCCTTTGTCCCGTTCACCCACGTAAAGCGGCTGCTATCAAGCTCGAAGTCGAGAAACTTCTCAAAGCCAACTTTATTTACCCGATGGCTCTCACTGACTGGGTTTCCAATCTTGTCCCGATCGATAAGAAACAAGGCACAATTTGTGTATGCATTGATTCTAGGGATATCAACAAAGCTTGTCCCAAAGACAACTTTCCAACCCCCTTCGTCGATCAGATTGTCGACGATTGCGCTAGAAGTGAAATCTTCTCACTGATGGATGGTTTCTTCAAGTATAATCAAATCAACATTGTTCCCGAGGATCAACATAAGACTGCTTTTAATTTTCCTTGGGGCACTTTTGCCTATCGAAAACTCCCTTTCGGTCTCAAGAACGTTGGCACCACTTTTGAACGCGCTATGTCTTATGCTTTCCACGATATCAAGCACATCATTCAACCATATCTAGACGATTTACCCACTCACTCAATGTGCCGGTTCGATCATCCCACCCACCTTCGAGCCATTTTCATCCGCTGTCGGTTTTACCGTATACGTTTGAATCCTCATAAGTGCGTTTTCTGTGTGGAATCCATCCGACTTCTCAGTTTTATTGTTTCTCATCAAGGGATCTAAGTGGATCCTTTAAAGGTTGAGGTGATCCTTAATCTCCCTCCTCCTTCTACACTTTGCCAGTTACAAAGTTTGTAGGGGAAAGAAAATTTTCTTCATTTTTTTATTCCAAATTATGCGGAGATAAATTGTGGATTTACGCAGCTACTGAAAAAGGGGTCTGAGTTCGTATGGGATACCATCACCAACAATTCTTTCAAAGCCTTGAAATTGTCCCTAACACGTGTTCCGCTTCTCTTTCCCCCCAATTACAGTCGTGATTATTTCCTCTACCTTACTGCCTCGGATTACACCATTGGTATGGTCCTCGTCCAAGAGGATGATGCTAATGATAAACATGTTATCTATTACTTGAGTCGAAGTCTAACGCCTACCGAAATCAAGTATTTACATGTCGAAAAAATGGCCTTGGCTGCCATCCAAGCCATCCAACGCTTCCGGCACTATATCCTCTCATGCAAGACTACAGTGATTTCTAACTGCAACCCTATGCAACACATTCTCACATGTCAATTGCTAGGGGGAAAATACTCCAAATGGATCATGATACTCCAGGAGTTTGACTTGGAATTCAAACGTGCCAAGTCCAAGAAGTCCTTAGTGTTTGCTGAGTTGATATGCGACTTTCCCTATTCTGAAATGGAAAATGTAGCAGCTGATTCATTAACCGATGAATCCCTTTTCCACATCAACACTGATGATCTTTGGTATGGTGATATCATCATATATCTCCAAACCCAGACTTTCCGACCAACTTTCTCTAGTACTGACTGACATTGAATACGCTACCAATCCCATCAATATATTATCCTTGGGGATACTCTTTATCATCGAGGGGGGTGACTCTATTTTTTTACGCTGCCTCACGTTTGACGAAGTCGAGAAAGCTCTGAATGACTACCATTCTGGAGCCTGTGGTGGTCATATTTTTGGGTATGCTACTGCCCAGAATATCTTACGAGCAGGGTATTTTTGGCCTTCCTTATTTAACGACTGCATAATCACCATTCAAAAATGCCATGTTTGCCAGACCTATAATAACAAGATATGGTCAGATGTCGCTCCTCTTCAGCCTGTGGTCTCCATCGGTCCTTTTGAGAAATGGGGCATCGATTTCATGACATGTCACCCTCTCTCTGTCAGGGGGCATGGATACATTATTGTAGCCATCGATTACTTTATGAAATGGGCCAAGGCGATGCTGACATTTGACAACACTGGAAAGACCGCAACAATATTCATTTTTAATCACATCATAGATCATTTTTGTGTTCCCTAGGCTATCATCACTTATCATGGTAGCCACTTTAGAAACTTCATGATGTCCAAACTTACTGAAAATTTGGGTCTTCACCATGAAAAATCAACGCCCTATTACCCACAAGCCAACGGCCAAGTCGAAGCAATTAACAAAGTTCTCATAACTATGCTCCGACGAATGATAGGGATTCACAAAACAAGTTGGCACACAATGTTGTTTTCAGCATTGTGGGCTTACAGGAAACAGGTCAAGTCCGCTACTGGGTTTACACCTTTCTGGTTAGTCTATGTTTTGGAATCCATTCTCCCGATTGAATGCGAGATACCCTCTTTAAAACTAGTTGTTGAACTCCTACCAAACACTTCTGCTGAGGAAGAACGTCTATTGTATCTTATGCAATTAGACGAAACTCGACGTGATGCTACCCTAGTCATAGAAGCTCAAAAAAAGCATTTCAAGGCCCAATACGACAAACATGTCAAGCCTCGCGTTTTCTCTAAAGGAGATCTCGTTCTCCTCTATGAACAAGATCGAGATATGCTAGGAGCCAGAAAATTCAAAGCCATGTGGTGAGGTCCTTATATTGTTCGATGAGTTTTGGAAAAAGGAGATTATGAGTTAGTATATTACGATGGTATCCCTTTGAGTAAACCCAGGAATGGGTTGTACTTGAAGAAGTACTATGCATAAAATCATCTATGCACGAGTACTTGTATTTTTATTGTATCATACTTCTTATGTGTTACTATAGCTTGCTTTTGTCGTTATCTGGTCTCTGCCTTTATGTGACATTGTGTTTGATTTCCAGATGTCGGAGTCTTCGCTACCCTATATTGGCTTCACTGATGGCACTAGCCGCAGTACTCAGAACCTTGATTCTGCTGCATGGGCAATTTACGCCCCTACAAATGAACTTGTCTCCTTATGAGGTGTGTGTCTCAGCCGTGCGCCCAACAACATTGTAGAGTATAGCGTCGTTATCGAGTTGTTGATTGATGTTATCTCACTTGGAATCCATCATTTGGTTGTGCGACTCGATTCACAGCTTGTAGTACTACAGTTAAGTAATGTCTATACTATTCGAAGTCCTACTTTGTTACAGGTGTATTTGCAAATTCCCCTTTTGGAACGTTATTTTGATTATATTGAATATCAACATATTCCTAGATGTCTAAATACATTAACTGATGCATTGGCTAACTATGTATTAGACATACATTTGGATCATTTATAAATCAATCACATCAATTTTCACACAACACAAGATAAACCGGTAGAAATTGTTTGTATATATAACGATCAAAAGAGTTTTTTACAAAAAGTTCTTTCCGAGGACCAAAATGTCAAAATCTGAAGCTCATAGCTTCTACAAAGTGACATCATGGATGACGTTCATGGTAACACATGACTTCCCAGGAAAACCTACGGAGCAGTTGACCAATGGACTCTGATACTCCTACTATATGATGCTAATAGCATCATGGAACCTCTCCAAGAGGCATGTCTCGAATATCTGTTGTCAAACCCTATTGGTTTTGTTCCACCGCTGCATAATCCTCGGCATCCCATTGTGGCACTGGTGCCACCTCTCCTTGTCACTGAATGGGAGAAGTACCAGGAGGTCAGTAAGGTCCCACATCTGTATCATCAACAACGAATTTTATATTTAGTCTTTGGACGAACATATAAAAAACATTTTCATATGATAAAATTCACAAAAACATTTAAAAAAGAAAAATGTGTACTTCTTACCAAGTTCCCCCCACTGAGCACCCTCAGGAAGGACTAAGTCTATATCTCCTCAGAAATCCAACTCGAAATAAGCATAATCGTCGACCATCAGCATATATGGTCACAACCAATTGAAGAAGGTATCATCATACTTGATAATTGGTCCAGCTATGCATCGGGCCATGAGATGACACCATCTCAGCATTCTTGGATCTGTGGGAGCCGGTAAATCCCACTCAACCTGCAGCCTCAGTAAGGGAACCCTCTCGAGAAAGAAGGAAACTAACAAAGACTCGTACCCGAATTACTTCAGGTCGCCTCGTCTGCATTTGGTCAACTACCTTTTCATGCTACGAAGCACAGCATTTGCCCAGTTAAAAACTCGAGGCTCAGTACACTCTATGGCATACTGAAAGTAACTCTAGAGCACCATGTGAGGAGCAGAGCTCCCAGACATACGAGTAATGGTGAACAAAATAGTGCAGAGGGTCAAATCCTGCACTCCCCAAATAGCTACTTTCCCTTTATTCCTCTCTGCCTCTGGAACACAGTGTAAGCGGCAATACTCACTCATGGGCAACCCACCACCTCTGCTACCAGTCAGGCTCACGTGGTACCCATGCTGTGATAGTCCTGTCAAGAAGTAAATGTCCTCAATATCCAAGGACAATGTGTGGACCCCTACATGGAATACTTGTTGATCAGGATCCCACATATGCACAAGGTACTCTAATAACCTGACTTGGCCCCTCATGCCTGGGATATGAAAGTACTTCATAAGACCACAGTTTCTCAAAGCGGAAATGGTGGGAAGATGATTTCCAACAATGGAATTATCTTCTTTTTGCTCCCTTTCACGACATTCCAGAACCATTGTGATGGCCAAATACCTGCATAAGAAGCACAAGAAGAAGATTAATAACTCTATTCACAAATTGGTATCTTTTCATTGAGCAATTTTTTAAAAAACTTTTACACTTTGCGGTTCTCGCAGGTGCACTTTAGGCACAGTGCGAGGTTCTCGCAGGCGCCTTTGGGCTCACCTACGAGAATGACCCATTCTCGCAGGTCCCATGTAGTTCACCTGCGAGAATGGATGAGCACCATAATAACCCCCAAAACAAACACAAAATGATAGTTTTTGCCAATGAAAATGAAAAATTAAACCATGAAAAAGTAGAGGACAAAGAGCCTACCTCACTGCCACTGACGGTTCGACGAATGGATGCTCGTAACTCCCACAATCTGACGCCGAATTTCGAGGGTAAAAGAGGGTTTTTTGGGCTCAAATACTGGTAAAGTTAAAATGATATGGTAAAAAGAGTTTTTACTTCTTTATATTTACTTTTACCATGTTATTGAATTTTTATAATTATTTATTTATTAAAACCTAATCCCTAATGCCCTTTTGAGTGCAACTTTTGCAGGCGTAACGACTCTGATGTTCATATACAGGGATGCAGACATATTTTTTCTTCTTCATCGCATGTTTTGATTGTTTTTTATGGTTTTTGTATAAAACCTCGAGCTTGGTCTTTGTTCGTTCTCATGCTCAAAAATACATGAGAACACGATTGAGCATACTTTTATCACTTTTTCAGGCTCAACAAGGTTATACGAAAAAGGAACCCCCCTGGAGTCCTCTTTAAGCTCTTTTCAGACTCTCTAAACATGAAAAGATAGCCAAGAAACCTTGCTATTTTCACGCTCGATAAAGTATTTGAAGAAAGCGTCTGTTGGGCGATAATTTATCTCTTTTTCAGTCTCATCAGACTATTTTACGAAAAAGGAACTGAGAGAGTTCTCTTTTAAGTGTTTTTCCAGACTCTATAATCATGAAAAACCTTCGAGTTTTCTATCTTTGGACTCATTAAACAAACATCGACAGACCCATAATGGGACTGAACCACTCCTTCCTAGGGTTCGTTAAACATACTCCGAAGGACTTGTCTGAAGGATAAGCTTATATCAACAAGCATATGTTATCCTCCTCAAGCTTGCATAAAAATAAAGAGGTACTCGCCAGAAATGGTGGGGGAAAATTTGGGAAAGGTATATGTTCTCATCTTCATATTGATTGGCAATAAGTGTCTCTCTTGAACATGACACCCCCTATTCATTATTTGAAGTCAGTTTGGGAAATCCATTTGTCTCTCATTCGATTTGCTACAAGGTCATACCCTGTGTCGTCTCTGAGTCAATGCTACCGAATCATTGGTCATGTCATTCATATGTTCAAGAGAAGTTCATCTTAAACCTCTATTGAGTCGGCCATCTGTAGTTGTCCATATTCTCTGTGTCGGCCTTCCCTGTGTCCAGTCCAACTTACATCATACTTGGTTTCACCTTCAAAATCTGTTACTCATTTCATGTCATTGATGGGGGATACATCAAGGCCCTCCTGTGACGAGTTTTGTTCCATCGAATTTATCTCATTATCTGGAAACAAGACTTAGAAATTCTTTAGTACCTTGGAACTTTCATTCCTCAATGGCAGGTTTCCTCGATTTTGACAGTGGGTTTACATCATTGACCCCTGATCGAAATATTTCGTCAGATGTTCAACCTCCACTCATTCATTCACACTCAATGGATTGTACTAGCATACCTTGGGAGTCATTGACATTAATGGTGATTTCCCTCGTACTTGTTAACGATTTCATCAATGACCGGTAATCAAGTGGTTTCTGCCATGTTCGACTTCAACACATGTAATCATATGGTTAGATCCGTACTTTTGGGCGATGAGATTGAAGACCCTGGATATCATCTCTTTGTCCAGGTTGTGATGGAATATGTATAATTTGTGACATATATATCCACTTTGTATGTCTCGTGGCTATGTCGTCTTAATTTGAATTTTCTTGCATAGATCCACAGTGTATTCTTGGTGGCTATGCTATATTTTGATGGCATGGATCCATAGTGTATGATTGGTGGCCATGACCTATGTCTATAATTTCATTCATCTGTGATCTAAGTATGGGAATTCCTACCTCAAAATTATTATATTTGATATTTTGCAGATGCTTGGTTGTTCGCAGGTTTCGGACTAGGTGTGCTCCTGGTTTCCGACACACACATGCAATTTACAAAGTCTTTTGGTTGTCACTGGTTCCGGCCTCATACTTTGGGGGGCATTTTTTTACCCATGATTTTGGTCAATCTTGATGGTGTATTGATGATGGTGTACTCAGGCTCCTCATAATAACTTTCTCCTGAGAAAAGTGACATTCATCTCTTCCCAGAAAACTTACTTTTGAAGAGAGTTCGTAGGTTGCTAATATCCTAGGGTGCGAGAATGACCCATTCTCCCAGGTTGCCTTAAGCTAGGGTGTGAAATTCTTGCATTGTTCTACATAGCTAGAGTGAAAACTTGTTCTAAATCTTGGAAAAAGATGAAGTCTCGATGGTTCTAGAAGGGAATCTTCTAGAAGAATGGGTTGGCATTTGAATGGTTATCCTTTTACTGGTTTCCCTGATATTGTGGGATCATTCTTATCCAAGTAACCATCTCATTATCTCCTATATATTGATGGAATTCTCATGGAAAAGGTTAAGCAATATTCATTGGATAATTGGTGAAAGAATTGTGTGAAGGCCCTAGATTGAAAAGGAGCTTGGAGACTCTAGCAAGTCTATCAAGAGGGATTTGATCTTCTTCATACAAGGATTGAGCAAGTGTGTGTGTTGGAGCCAAGAGCCACTGAAAGGAATCTTGCAACATCAAGGTGATCCGGTTGTATCTTCTACTTTCGATTAATATGATACAGTGGCATGTCCTCTTCCCATTAAGTCATTCTCACTTTATTGTGTAATTCCTTGATCATACACATAAGTTGACAGTTGAATATATTTT
>ML780805.1:778669-791580 GCA_009831015.1 Picea engelmannii
TGGGGGGGGGGGGCATATCGAAATCTTATGCCATCATTTCACACGAACCGACTACCGCCATTCCTTTTTACCCATCATTTCATTTTTTTCACCACCATTTGCATGCCTTCATCCACAAAACTTACTATGTTCGAAAGAAGTTACTTGACTCTCTGAATGTGCACTCTATTGAGCTGTTAGCTATGGGAGGCCTTGTTCTACAATACGAACCCGCCACGACAACCCTGCTAGAATTGTATCCAGAAGTCTACCAAATATTTCAGCAGGCAGGCTGGCTGGGTTATTTTCAGAGGCTTCAGGGACTTGATCAACAACATGTTCTTCAATTTTCTCAGAATCTTCAACAAGACCATTCTATTGTTCAAGGGGTTAGGATTCAAGTCACAGAGGATGATATAGCACAGGTTTTAGGTCTTCCCGTCACGGGCATTCATTGGTTCAGCCGCAAACACATTATCCTTAATGCCCAACAGGATTTTCTCTTGCCAGGAGAAAAAGTTGAACCTAAAGGCCGAGGTGTTCGACTTAGCTCGTTGCCACCTCCTTGGCCGAAAGTTACAGAGTTTGTCAAGCACTATCTCATCTGTGAAGGTCGATACCAGGTAGTCTACCAGTACAATTTTGTCTTGTTATCTCATTTACGACATGCTAGATTGGTCAATATTCCTTACTATCTGCTCGAATGTCTTAGAAACATGTCGCATTATTGAAAACAGGCTAAAAATCCCGCCCTTTCCCTCACCCATCACCGTCTCGTTCAACTACTCATCCAAAAGGGTTTTTCACAACAAAACCTTCCCCTAAAAAATCCACCCATAAACCCTCAGGAAGTTGTTGAACATCCTGAAAATCCTCATGAAGAGAAACCACAAAACCTTCCTGATCCTCCAGAAATACCTATTAATCCGCCTACACATCCAATTGATCCAATTAACCTTCCTACCATACCAAGTCCACCCCATAACTTACCAGAATCATCTACCCCTACTGTCCATATCCTTAGTGATGATTCTGAAGAAGAAAAACCTGATAATCCCCCTGCCCCATCACTGAGGAAAAACCCACATGCAAAAGAAAGAAGCAAATTATGACTTTTCCTTCCTTTTTACCAAAAAAATGAACGAGGGCTTCAACAAGAACAACCACTACTACCACTGCTATAAACCCCCAACCCATTTTTTAAAAAAATCATACACCTCTACCCTCCCAAACCCTAGAATTTTTACCTGTCCAACCCCCAAGAACTGAAACACAAGATTCAGAAGAACAAGATGCTGCGACATCATTTTCTTTACATCAAGTAGCTGAAACACAAGAACTAGCTACTCATTTAGTAGTTGAAACACAAGAACCAGTTGCTGACTTCATCCCTCAAATACAAGAACCAAATGACCAGGATGTTGCAACAATAGTTGTTACACAAGAACTAGCTACTCATTCAGTAGTTGAAACACAAGACCCAACTATAGTTGTTACACAAGAACTAGCTACAGCGGAAACACAAGAACCAGTTGTTGAATTTATTCTGGAAATTCAAGAATCACATGCCCAGGGTGTGGCAACACTATTTACCTTACATCAAGTGGCTAAAACACAAGACTCAGCTCCTGATTTTGTAAATGCTCCACAAGAACCAACTACCGAGGTTGTTACCACTACACAAAAAATAGTCACCCCTCTTGATACACCGATGACAGATCAACAACCAGAACCAACAATGGCTTCTCTCTTACAAGAAAATGAGTTTCTAAGATCAGAACTGGAAGCTTACAAACAAGAGCTGGTAATGGAAAAGGAATCCTATGACAGGGAACTTAATTTGTATACCTTAGCTTGCGTAGCGGCCATGGCAGAGAAAAACACAAAAGATGATCAGTGTAGAGAGTATCTATGCAACCAATGTGTGGATATTTATTATCAAGCAGGCTACAAAGCGGTTCAAATTCCAATGCCTGGAGCTTTCCCTGCACCCATGACTTTTGCAGTTAAAGAAGAAGAACACCCTACTGTTACACAAGAACCAGTAGGACCTTCCAAAATTCAAAAAGATGAACCCTGGTCTACAACAACTGCTACATCAGAAGCCCCTGTTTTTATTAGTAAAGTTGTACAAACACTGCCTATTGATGAATCTACCCCTACTTTTGTGGAACAATCCACTCAAACTCTACCGCGACTTACCACTGACGACGCTAAAACACAAAATCTACCTATTGATGAAGTTGCCCCTCCTAGCAAAACCAGTACCTCTATTCTTATGGAACAAGCCACTCAGACCCTACCTCAGCCTACCACTTGAGATGCTGAAACACAAACTCAACCATGGAATGAGCAGGCAATAATGGACAAATGGAAAAAGGAGTCTACTATTATACATGACAAAAGTCTGCAGGAGCACAGACTACTTTGGTTGAACCACATCTATTCAAACTAGAAATCTTTGGAGCAAACACGCCAAGAATCTCATGCCCACAAGAAGCAGATTGAAGAGTTAAAAGGCAAATTGCTCCTGATGTTTGATTTGATACAAAAATTGTTGGCTGCAAGGAAACCTTCCTCAAATTACTCTCTTTTCCTTATAGAATGACTGACATTTTTTCAGATCAAATCAATCAAAGAAGGAAGACCCTATGCAGTGATAAAACCAGAAGATTTTGTTAAAACCTTTGCAGAAGCCTCTACTACTGATCAACATCTATTATGTGAGGTATATCTTCATAACGAAGCTATTCCTAAGAACATGCAGCTTAATCTCAACCCTCTTGTTGGTGATATTCAGATTCGGTCACTAGTCTCCTTCCTTACCAACCAGATTACGTGGAAGAATGATTTTCTAGCTGCCAAGCATAATGAAGATAATTGTCTCCTCTGGATTCGGCCAGAACCACAGAACACTGCCACCTTTGTTGCAGAATATTATAAATTTTTGAAGAAACCAGGGATGACTCAATACATAAGGCAACTTCAGGCAACAGTACTTCAGGATTGCTAACAACTTATTAAATCCACAGAGACTGCTACCCTAGAAGCAAATAACATGTTTTTGCAACAATCTTCTGAGAAAAGGCAGGAGCACAATCCCTTTAGTCCTACCAATCTTGAGACAACAATCTCCCAGGTATCCAGTTATATCAAATGTGTCTAGCAATGTGTTGAAAATTGGATAGGTTATCAGTTCCATTTTCATATTCTGTGTATGCCAGCAGAGAAATATCAAGTTCATCATAAGTTGCCCAAGAAGGTTGAAGCAGTAGCTTGGAAAAGGCTACAACGTGGTCAAGGATTCAGAGCTCCAACAGACAACACTTTCCACAACTACTGCTTAAGTAATTTGCATGCCCAGAGTCGGTATCCGGATTCTGAGTCAGATTGAAGTTGTCTGAGGACATGCAACCTATTTAGTTGGGGGGGGGGGATGTTAGGACCCTATAATGTACCTTTTTGTTCATACTTTTTGCTATCATTACATCCTTTTCCCACTCAGATTTAAGCCTACATTATCACCTTAACCTATTTTTCCAAAGGTATATAACGTTTCTTCTCTTTGCTATATGTTTAATTTGTTTTACATCTAATTTTACATTACTCTCATACTTAGGCATTGATCAGAAATATATAGTTGCTGAAACAGTTTGAACTGCAGATTATACACTGTTGTTGCTTGAAGACTCATTGCTGAAACAGTCAAACATCACGCAAATCCCGTTGCTGAAACAGTCTGTGATTTGTAATGCTAAAATAACATTTCACACAGCAGTAACAAGAAGGAGTTTTTACACTGGCCGCAACAGATGTACCTTAAGCCAGCACCAACCATCGTTGTTGCTTGAGACAACGTTAATGAAACAGTCAAACAGAATGCAAATACCGTCGCTGAAACAGTCCATGATTTGCGATGTTGAAATAGTATACAAACAGTAGTAACAAGATAAATAAAGAAGTTGTTACACCGGCTGCAACAACTGCACCTCAAGCCAGCACCATTCCAACTACTATAACAACATTTTTCTACGGGAGATCAGAATATCCTATTCCAGCATAGAATATTAGATCAAACTAAGAATAGGATTTGTATGTACACATGTAATTTTATGATGAATTGTATTAAGAGGATTCTCTTCTTTAAATAGGGAGAAATCGACATTAGAGGGGGGGATGAGAGGCTTTGCTAGAAAGGAATCAGAGAGAAGGAGCGTGTTCACTCTGGATATTGTAACTTGACACATTTAACAGATGAATAAAAAATCATTCTGAGCATTTCTTCTTAGTTTCTTTCATTTCCGGAGAATCTTGTGACAAGGAAAGGGCCCACCTTCCTCACAAGATTCACCCATTAGTTTATGTAGTATGTTAGTATTGTTTTTATTCATACCTTGTTAAAACTCTGTTTTGCTGAAACTCTGTTTCCATTGATTGTTACATTGTTTTCATATAATTCATTCCTAGGTAATTGTTAATCATTTTGATTGGTAATTCTGAGTTTATGAAAGTGTGATAATTCAGAGACAGGTGTTGAAGATTCCTGCTTTGGGGAATAGGGTCTTGTTCTCTGCTACAGGATAGTTAGTCTTCAATAATTGTTAATCATTTTGATTGGTGATTCTATTTGATGAGTTTATGAAAGTGTGATAGTCAGAGACAGGTGCTAAAGATTCCTGCTTTGGGGAATAGGGTCATGTTCTCTGTAACAGAATAGTTAATCATATTTGCAATGTGCTGAAAAGTTCTTTTTTCCTAGGTTTCTATTTCTTAATGTAATCCAGTATTCTTATGATAGTTATTTCCTTTCGAATCTTAAAACTCTGCAATAGATAGATTTCTTTTATTATAATTCAAAGTAGAACCTCAGTCTATTCAAGCAAGGTGTAATTAGTGTACTTTTACTACAATTCTAGATTTCTTTTGAGATTGAGCATATACAGTGTGTGATTGCCTTTGAAATAAACAGACTTCCTTGGGTTGACAATTTATGTAACACTTGATTGTTTAATTAATAAGCAATTATAGTGACCAACAGCTAGCAAGTTCAACCATTGTTAGTATTTTTTATTTCTTAATGCAACTATAAGTCCGATCTAATTTTATAAGATGTTGAGATGAGGAGAAGGATGAAGGAATATATTGAGAGTTAGATCACAAGATGATGATCCTGGTGTGATCTAGTCTGCCTCAGTGTAACATCTTCACCTATTTTGAGGAAGAGTTGTAATGCACGTGGCACTATAGGTTGAATCAAAGATAATGGAAAGAGAATAATAGCCAAATCTTTATGGACGTAGCCCAAGAGGGGTGAACCATGGTAGACTTGTGTTTTGTGATTGAATGTTATGTATCTTCTTTGATTTTTATCATTATATGTTAGATGAATGAATGAAGGAATTATTTATCTCTGATATTTTACTTGCATGAGTAAGAATGACAGTGTAATGAATGTAGATGTATGAACTAATGAATGATAAAATGTCACTGAGGTTAATCGCAGATCCTCATTCATTCCCAAGATGCAAGCACCTGAGTATTGTAGCCACCCATAGGACTATCTCGAGTGAGACTGTGTAGTGCACCCTATGTATTGTGTTTTCTTCTGGTTTACCTGGGGGGGCGATAGTTTTAGAGGGATTTTGTTGGAATCTTGTTTAAATATAAACCTGGGTCAACTTATGATATTAAAGTAAGATCATAGTAGATAAAGTAGTAGCCAACAAGAAAGCTAATCTTGTTGTCCCTATTTGCAGCAGTAAAATATATATATATATATATATATATATATATATATATATTGGAAAGAGAATCAATTACTTACTATATAAATAACCATCAAAAGAATCAAGTATTTATTTGGAAATGAAGCACTAAATATATAGACTAATTCCCAATACTTTAGCACAATCTTTGGTGGTGAATTAGGGCTACAAAAAATATGTTTTTGGATATTTTTTAGAGCAGCCAAATGTCCATAGAAAATATTTTCTACATCAGATCTTTTTACCCTAAGAAATTAGTGAAAAAAATTCCCAATAATAACCAACATCAATTAGATTAACAATAGAAAATAATCAAGCTATTGAAAATCTGCTCTGGGGACTGACTAGGGTTTCTACTCTGATTCTTCTTAGTTGCTTCTATTATGGCCTCTCCTAGAGGAGGGAAGATGTTGCCCCCTCCTTCTCCTGCTACTTCATTTCACAAGCTTCTGGCCTCCCAAGGCAAGAATATCCCTCCTATTGAACCCCCCAAATTCTTCAAGAAGCTCGACTCGATCCCAGAAATTGAACTACCTTTGGATTACCCAATGTGGGTAGCAATCTCCCTTTTAGATCTCGGACTGGTAGGACAATTCATGGGATTTTGGTCATCATCTCAAACCACGGATAACTTGATCCAAAGGAACTAATGACCGTTGATAAAATATAGTGTAACATGTTATGTGGTGGGAAGAGGATTCTTCATGTTTGAATTCATCTCCCAGGAAGATAGAGATCTCATCTTTAGGAACGGGTCGTATTTGATGGGTACTCAAGGGCTATACCTGAATCGTTAGACTCTGAGTTTTGATACTGTGGTAGAAGTACCCAAGGATGTCCCAGTCTAGGTCAGGCTACACAATCTACCAATCCACTGCTGGAATCCCTTTTCACTCCAGGCAATCAGAAACGGGCTAGGTCAATACATTGATAGGGAAGATCCCTAAGATCAATACTCATGCACGTGAATCTGCATGGAAGTGGACCTAGAGGTGGGGCTTCCCAAAGCGATCAAACTTAAGGTCAGAGAATGGTAGAATTACCAGAAGCTTAACTACAAAAAACTACCTTTCAAATGCAGGGGATGCCATGAATACGGTCACTTCCAAAGAAACTGTCCTAAAAGCCCAAGCAAGGAGAAAGAAAATGGAGAAGGTTGGAAACAACCAAGAAAAGGGAAAACCACATCCAAAGAAAAAGGTCCAAGGAATGAAAATACAACTCCCCCACAGACCAAGGAACAAGGAAATCAATCAGACACATTGGTAGAGAACAATTTTAGACTATTAGATCAGGAACATGCAAGGAAAACAACAGAAGAAAAAATATAGGAAGTAACTTCAGCTGAAGAAATGCATGAGAAACCACTCTGAGAATCCAGAGATATCCTTGCTCCATTAGGAGAAGAAGAGAAAGGAAAAACCACCCCAGAAAAGGATGCAATCTCATACATAGAGGAAGGAGAGATATCCTTAGATAGTGATTACGAAGGTGCAGGTGATGCCTTGGTCACTCCAAATAAAAAAGGTAGAGGAAGGAAATCCAAGAAAGAAGAAAGAGACAAAGAGACCTACAAATACGTCCTAAAAGGCTCGCAACCAACAATCAGACAACTGATCAATGTAAGACAGACAAGGAAGCACTCCAAGGCTCTTCAAGGAGCCCACTCATCCCCCCAAGGTAATCCATGAAACTAACTTCCTGGAATTGTAGGGGTTTTGACAGCAAAATGAAAGAAGAAGCACTTAAAGACATCATAAGAACCTCAAAGTCCAATATCCTACTCCAACAGGAGACTAATATGGACAAGAAAGACTTTCTTAACACAACATATGCTCTATGGAGAATAAGACAAGGAATAGCAGAAAGTGCAAGAGGTGCCTCAGGTAGGATAGGAACCCTTTGGAACACTGTGAAGTTTGAACTAGTCAACTTGGAAATGAGCATGCACTAGATCCACATCAGCCTCCTTCAAAAATAAATGGGTCGACCGGTAAGTCTCTTCAATCTTTATGTACCAGTCCTTTTGGAGGAAAAAAGAAATTATTGGGAGACCCTAAAAGATTACCTACTGCTAAATGATCTTGACAATATCATCATTGGGGGGGACCTAAATGTGACCCTAGCTTCAAACGAGAAAAAAGGTGGCTCCTTTGTGCGATACCCAACAAGAGAGTGGGTAGAAGACCTAATGTCAGATTGGGAGCTAGAAGATATCAAGCCAACTAAAGGAAAATACACGTGGACAAATAAGAGGGTAGTATCAGGGCACATTGCTGCTAAGCTAGACAGATTCCTTGTCCAAATCTCCTTCTTACTCCTGAGCCTCATTCCCACTTCTTTGATGCTCCTGCACAGTGTGTCAGGTCACAAACCAATAGTATTAGAAGTCTCTTGTGACAAGAATCTCAAGCCTATCCCCTTCAGATTTAGTCCAACCTGGATCCAAGATGAAAGCTTCCTAAAGATAGTTACCAAAGTCTGGAATGATACACTAAGAGGCTCATCCTTTTATGTTTGGGAAGAAAAAATCAGAAGACTAAAGACAGTGCTAAAATCATGGGTAAAAGGCCAGTCAAATCAAATTAAAATCCTCCAAGAATCCCAAAAGAAGCTAGAGAATCATCAGCTGGAAATGGAAAATCAAGAAATTACCCAAGAAATCGTGCAGCAAGAAGACCAACTTCAAAGGAAATGGCATCAAGCATGCCGAGAGGAGTAAAATTACTAGCGATAGAAATCTAGAATCCTTTGGTTGGAAGTAGGAGATACAAACACCAGATGCTCCCACAAACAAGCTGAGGCAAGGAAACAGTTCAAGAAAGTTACCGAAATCTAGGTTCAAAATCAAACAATCACTGACTCTGAAGGCATTAAAGCATCTGCAACAAAAGCCTTCAAAAATCTCTACACAGAAACACAAGGGAATGATATAGATCCCAAAGATTACCCTCTCTCTCTCTTGTCCCAACTCTCATCCAAGAAGACTTCAACAACAGCCTAACAAAGGAAGTCACCCAGCAAGAAATAAAAGACACACTTGACCAAATGAACCCAGACAAAGCCCCGGGACCAGATGGATTCACAGCTAGATTCTATCAACACAGTTGGGATATAATTAAATCAGATGTAAGGAAACTGATTCGAAAATCTAAAACGTGTATCAAATTAGGAGGTGGAACAAACTCATCCTTCCTGGCACTGATCTCGAAAGAAAAAGGAGCAAACAATTTTGAAATGTTCCGGCCAATCTCCCTTTGCAATACAAGCTACAAAATCCTCACAAAAGTTATAGCCAACAGAATTAAAAAAAAAATCCCTATAATCATCCTTGAAAATCAAGGGGTGTTTATTAAAGGTAGACACATAGTGGAAAACATCATCATTGTACAAGAGTCCTTGCACTCAAGTATCCAGAGAAAAGACAAAGGTATGATAATAAAGTTTGATCTTGCTAATGCGTTTGATAGAGTTAGGCATAAAATTTTATTTAAAGTCATGGAAAATTTTGGTTTCACCCCAGCTTTTGTAAAATGGATAAAATCTTGTATTGGCTCCCCATGGATAGCCCCACTAGTGAATGGGAGGGCAACCAAGTTCTTTCAAGCTTCCAGAGGGCTTCAACAAGGATGCCCCCTTTCTCCCCTTCTCTACGCAATCCAAGCGTCAGTTCTGAGCTTCCAATTGGATCACTGCCAGACTCACAACAACCTCCATGGCTTGAGAATAACACCAGGGGTAAGGGATATCAACCACGCCCAGTTTGTGGACAACACACTGCTAATGGGAGGAGCGAGCTTACAAACAACAAGGAAATTCAAAAATGAATTAGATGTATACACAGAAATCTTAGACAACATTATAAGCCTCACTAAAAGAAAGATCTATGGTTGGAACATAATGCCAAAAGAAATGTTGGATATTTCCAGGGTACTGGAAATGGAAGGCTGTACCATTTGGGAAGCCTTTAAATATACGAGAGTCCCAATTTTCAAAACCAACCCAAGGACCTCGCATTAGAATCTGTTGATCGACAAGTTAAAAAACAAAATAAACTCCTAGGGAGAAATCTAGTTAAACCTTGCAGGTAAAGTGGTCCTAATCAAAGTAGTCCTAGCCAGCATTTCGATCTATCAACGCTCCTTGGTTTTTTCCCCATCCACCATAATACAAAAAATTGAAGCAATGTTCAGAAGATTCCTGTGGGAAGGTGGAAAACAATCAGGGAGAAAACTGCATTTAATAAGATGGGAAAAATTCTCTAAGCCAATCTCGGAAGAAGGTCTCAATTTCAAAAACATTCATGCTCAAAATCCGGCGTTAGGGGCAAAGATTCTTTGGAACCTAATCACTGGAAATTCCGCTTAGAGTAAAAAATCATTATGGAAAAATTACTTTTGAGGTCCAAGGGAAACAATCCTTGATCAATTAGCATTAGTGAAGAGAGGATCCCCAATCTTCTTTCTTTTCTAGAAGGCAATGCCCCACTTTATCCCTCACCTCACCTGGCTACCAGGAAATGGAAAAAAATCCAATATTTGGAAAGACTCAATCATGGGAGACCCACCCCTTGGTTCCAGACAGGATCTTGAAAGACTTAAAGAGTGGATGAGAACTCAAAACATAAATACTCTTTGGGACATCTCAATCTGGGGAAATGATGAGAACAATTTGTGGCTAAGGTGGGGGGTTAATAACAAACCCCCGTACTTAGAAGAGGACTGGAATTCTCTAAGGTTCTACCCACAAGGGAAATCCCCACTAAAGGAAAGGAAAAAGTACAAAAGTGGATGGGGAGTGAGCTCTGGGATATACACCATGGAAGCAGGGTATCATCTCATAGTCTCTCTCTCCAATGTTCCCCCAAACCCAACAATTTGGAAAGTAATCTGGACCTCCAAATCCATCCCAAAGATTGATATGTTTGTATGGACCATGGCACACAGAATCATTCTAACTGGAGAAAACTTAAGAAGAAGGAGATGGGAAGGCCCCCACAAATGTCCTCTCTGTCTCCAAGAAGAGGAAATCACAGACCATCTGCTCCTATGTTGCATCTACTCTAAATAAGTCTGGTAGTTGGCTTTGGGACTGCAAACCAACACAATAGTCATGCCCCAAGAGACTAGTAGCCTGCTCCAAAATTGGAATTCCATTTGTCCCTTCCAGACTGAAAAAAAAGGGCCAAATCTCCACCCTTTGGAGAACCCTCCCAAAATTTATTCTTTGGAAAATTTGGCTTGAATGAAATAACAGATTACTCAGGGAAGTCAAAAGAAGCCCAACTCATCTTGCAACCAAGATAAAGGCCTATTTTGGAGAAAGCGCCCCCTACTTCTACAAAGAAAATAACTCAAGGCCACTAGAGCAAGAAGAGGAACACTGGATTGCTCAGTTTAAACTCCAAGATTAGCAAAAAAAAAAGGATAATAACTCACACCAGGAAGTCTGGGAAATACGAAAGGAGGAGCAGGAATTCGAAGAATGGAAGACAAAGGAAAATAAACATATTTTTTTCTTTGATGGGGCCTCCAAAGGGAATCTAGATTTGGAAGGTGGAGGAGGGGTCCTAGTAAGCCCCACTAGTTTTATGGAAATAAGTTTCGCCTGGGGACTTGGAATTGAAGCTAACAACATATAAGAATCCATATCCCTCTGGTAAGGGATAAACCAAGCAATCAACCATGATGTCCAAGATCTGGTAATAATAGGGGACTCCTGGTTAATAATCAAAGCTTTAATCCTTCTTAGCAGAGTCAAAAATGAAAAACTCCATCACATCATGGAGAAAATCCAGCTCCGCCTTGGAAAACTCCGATCTTATAAGCTTTACCACATCCTTTAGAACCTAAATGCACCAGCAGATGCAGAGGCCAATAAATGCGCCCTCTCCAATATTAGGACTTTACATCTTAATGGAACAACGTCCAAAATGGATCTACCCTGACTCTAGGGGAAAAATCCATAAAGAAGTTATGGGCGCGAGATGGAAGAGGAAATTCTCATGACATAAGGGACCGGGCAAACCCAAGGCACTATAAGACAAAGAAAGTGGTCAAAATAGACAAATTTACTCATCATTCAGGCGTTGAATTTCCATGGAAAGGCGACAGTCTTGCAAGTCACCCATGCCCCCCAGATCGTGAGAATCATTTAGGGGAAATGATATGGGAGGAATGTTAGGGTCCTAACCCTCACATAGGTAGATTAATATATTAGGATGTAATAAAGGTCAATATTAATAAGGCCTTAATAAAATAGAATAAGGTGGATGTAAGAAGACCTAATAGAAGGTTCCGCTTCTAGAAGGATCTTCCTCTAAATGCTTCTCTTGATAGACATTTTCTATAAATAAAGGTCGAGGGTATGAAAACCCTAGCTTGGAGATTATTGTAACAGAGCGTTGCTCGATTTGAGGTTGCCCCCTCGAAGAGGCCTGTGAACATTGCTTTTTGAATCAAAGTGCTATTTTTTATTGATGTTCTTATATCATTTCTATGTTATTGTGGAGATTGTGTTGGATATTTTATTGTTATTCTTCCATTTCTAGCATTTTATTTATGTTCTGCATATTTTATATATCTGGTATCTTGCAAGTGGTATCAGAGCACTTTCCTTGGCAGAAATTGTGGGAATTTAATTTCCAAGGTAGAGATGTATTCTGGCATCTTTAAACCACATAGATCTGTCATTACATGCATAAACCTGCGGTTGAGGGAGTCATACATGCAGGAAATACAAGTGGTTCTTAAGCACAAATCTGTTGGTACCCCTTCAAGTGGTAGCGCATCAGACAACACCTATGTACGGATCAGCCTAGATTTCTTGAAGCCCTCTTTAGATAAACATATCAGTCGTCAGACTGCTATAGTGTCACCGAGAACAACACTCGGGAAGATACTCTCTAGTACCTGGGTAGTCGGGTAGTATGGCTAAGGGTATGGTCTATCCTCCTTAGTTAGTGCCCTGAGATATTGGGCCGAGTACTACTGTTGGACCCAACACATATATCAGAGAGCTATAGCACAGGGAAAACCCTTGTCTGTAGAACCTTTGAATACCTAACCCTTGGGGGACAAAAACATAAACGAATGAAAAACAGACCAGATCTATTGCCACACAACTGTGTTCAGGTTGCCAAGTAAATACACATCTCTTTCTGGTTAA
>ML780805.1:797378-834285 GCA_009831015.1 Picea engelmannii
CAAAAAAAAAAAACAATAACAAATTTCCGACTATTTCCAACGGTAAAAGAGTGAGAAATTAAGATTAAAAATGAGAGTTTGCAGCAGCCCTAATGGTTGTAGCATAAGTTTGTAACCAAGGAAATATATTCTTGACCAATAAAAACACCCCAGTGGCTCAAGCAAGCGATTAAGGAAAATAATTGATTCCACTTTGAACAAATTCAACATATTGTAAAATCACGTATTTTAATGTAAGAAATTTGTTTATCCAATGCAATAAAATATTAGTGCCTTTCCAAATGGGTTGTGGATACTTCTTGTATCATATTAGTACTACTAAATATTAATGGGTGTAATCCATTTTTCTCCCTTGAGATATCAACCATAACAAGGTAAATTATAGGAGAGTGTAAACCCTTTTACTCCTCCTAGCAACCTTCAGAATAGCCCTTTCAACATACAATAATGAGAAAAATGGGTGGAGGTTGTAAATCCTTATACTCCTCCAAGGATCTAGCCAATAACAAGCATGAAACAAGAAATAAACTTGACAAAGTGCATATTTTCCTTACCAATCCAAAGAAATGCCAAGACAAAACCCTAGTTACCAAGAAATTTTCATCACCAAAGCAAAGAGAAAGATCCTCCAAGAGTATCACACCACTTCCTTTCATAAGACAATAGATAAACCATATCACAATAGAGAGAGAGAATGATTTTTCCCAAGTAGGGTGAAAATTTCATCCAACTATCCCTCTCCACAATGGAGAGCTATGCCAAAATGAGATACAAATCATCTCTATTTATACAAAATTTCCTAAAACATGTTTTTCCACAAAACTTAGGGTAAAACAAAAGATAAAGGGTCAACATCCCTTATCTTTCCCCTTTACAAAATTAATATTATTTAATTCCTTTTTTGCACATAAGATAAACCCTAGAAACATGACATTTTCCTTCTTTTGGGAAACGTCTTGAACTTTTGGTCAATTTTTTGAGTTGGAGAAGGGAAATCCTTTCAGTTATCCATGGGCCTCTTCCTTCAAAACATTCTTATTGTCTTCATTCACCACCAAACCCTATCCCTAGGGCGACATCAAGCCCTTAAAGGTTGACTTTTTGGCCCTTTAAAGCAAGTGGTTTGGCATGTATAGGTTGGGAAAGATTCTCCAAGATGACTTCTAGGCCTCCAAAGGCATGTCATCATCATCCAGAGTGTGGCCCCTTGGCATCCAACCTGTGGGATTCAAGCCCCATGGAATCCCAAGCTAGGCTTGTTCTTCCCAAATTGTCCACCAACTAGGTCTGTCAAAGACAATGAATACACCCTCCAAGGATCTCAAGTCAAATGCATCATGATAAGTAAATAAAACCAATAAAAAATATATTTGAGCATGTACATCCAAAATACCTAATCAAAATAAACAGGTGCTCAAAGACCCTATGCAATTTTCCAAATTTAGGTATGGGATGGCTAACAAAACGACCTATTGGGTGAATCGTAACTCAAGTTTAGGAGTGTTTCCAAAGTGGCCCCCTCTCTAAGACATGTGTAGAAAGTAACATGGATGGGGTCAAGACTCTTGGGCATGGAGTTCATGACATAAAATGGATCGTATTATCTCATATATGGGTTCCTTTGTAGAGGGTGTGTTGCACCTTCATTTTCAATGCAACCTTTTTCCAATCCCATTTATTTCCTTTTGTTATTTTTAAAGATGTTTCCAAGTTGATGTCAATGTGTGGTTTATACCTAAGCATGAAAAATAGTGCCCACCTTGCCTCTACCTTGGTCACATCACGCTTCCCCAAATTGAATTCATGTGTGGGGCTTCTACCTAAGCATTAAAACAGTGCCCACACATGCTCTACCTTGGTCGACTTTTGTATTAATTTTTTTCATGGGTCCCATTAGTTTCTTGTGAGAGAAATTTCATTGACCTCAGGATCCCTGGGAAATCATATATAAGGTTCATTATTTTATTTTATATTTTTCCAACTACAAGCCTCTGGGCCTTCAGCCCCTTCTTTCCATGAAATGAGGGACAATCCTATATTGGGTCAATACACCTAAAATCCCAAAAGGTAAGGAGATGAGGGGATGAAGTGTGGAAAGGAAAAAGTATGGTTGTGAATGGCATAATGAATCATTAATAGAACCTCCCAATAGAAAACCTATCCCTAAGGGTGACCCACTTACTAGGGTGCAATGTCAACCGCCAAAGTGAAATAGGGAAAAGAGCATAATTTCCAAGAAAATGTTACATAATCAAAATTAGTTTAAAATGAGACAAACTCAAATGCCTCAAATATTGAAATGACACTCACCATAATACTTGACTTGTACCTCATGGAGAAAGACCCAATGTCTCCCAAAAGCCAATTGGTGTGGTGGATACCCTCATGATGAACCTAGAACTGTGGTGGCGAGGTGGGTCTCTATTTGTGCAAGTGGACACTGCTAGTCAAGTTGTCTCTTGGTACTCCATGTCTACAAACTGAGGGCCTCATGGCATCATCTCCATAGTTATCCCTCAAATTTTGGATTACAAGCATAACAACCTAGTTCTTATACAATCCTGATAACTTACCTCTTCAATATTTATCTCCAAAAACACTCTAGAACTTTCCCTTCGTTGTTTATCCAAATCCAATGCACTCTCTTTGGTTGTTGTCTCTCCTTTCCTATGAAAAAACATGCCTGTATAAAAATGGCTCCTTGGACATATGAATTTTCTCTCCTTTTTTTTTCTTGTTCACTCACACTCATCCCCAAACTTATTGTACTTAGACCCATGCTCCCATTAAGTATGGGATGTGACTCCTCACACCCACCCTCTTACAAGTATTTAGTGATTGGGATCTTTCATACTCAAGGGAAAGCTAGAAGGTTCACTCAAAAAATAAAAAAAAAATAAAAAGGATTTGGGAATCAAACTCATGAATAAAACCCCCCTTTTTAGACCCCTCCTCTCTTCTAGATTAATCATCCCCTATATTTATCCATGTCCCATAGCAGCTAGCATAACATTTTATTTATTTAAATTCATAAATACAACTCACATATACATCACTTTTCCATAACCATTACTTATATCTACATTTTGAATTAATTTAACTGGGGATTATAGTGGGGACATTACATTTTGCAGCCTCGAGAGAAATAATTATTCCATCCATAATGACGATAAATATGTAAGGTGACAACCCAAACGAAGGCCTCTACCAAACTTGAAGAAAGGGGACTGTTATAGAGTTATTAACCCCCTAACTATTGATCCATCATCTCCTAAGAGGTCACCTATACAATTCAATAGCTTTCATCACTTCTTCCCTGAGTTTCTAGCCTGATTTCCACTTGGTGTCTCTTTTCCTTCATTAAGGGTGTGATCAAGAGGGTTGGTAGCCCTTTATGTTCTGCCAGGGAGCAATCGGTTTCTCTGTCTGTGGCTTAGGGACTGACTGAGCCTAGAAACCCCCATTTTTTTACTTGGTTGCAATGGATGATACCTCCCACTAATTTCTCAGGGTTTAACCTCGATAAGGCTGCCCTTATGAGCTCTAGGATATTATCCTAATAACCATATGGCCTTATCCCTAAATCTCTATAAAAACCAATCCATTCTCATGGGAAGGGAGACGACAAAGATAGTAAACTTATACTTCTATTTTGGCTACCATATTTGGGCAAGGAACTTGCAAAGAGAATGTTGCATCAAATTCTCCATTTGTAAGTTGTAATGTTGCTTCAGTAATTAATAAAATGTGTATTGGATGTTTCCCTCTATTCAATTGTCTATTTTCTTGCATGTATTCATTTAGATAAACTTAATAGAGTTATCTATTATAATATATTAGTAGAATCATCATTGGTTTGTATGCATCGACTTTGATCTCGGAAAGGATCTTTCTTTATTGTGTGTAGATTGTTGTCTCTTGGAGAAGGAATAATCTTCACACAAGAAACCAACCAGGAGCGTGTAGGGACAACCTTCAGAAATCAGGTATCTTTCTTCCTTAAAAAGAGTCCTAGTTATCATTTGCATATAGATCATATCTTTAAACTCACATAGACTACATATCTATATTTGTCTTAGGCATAGGAAGAACCTAAGGGATATCAGCTCTTGCAGGGCTCAAAATCCCTACAACATATTGGAAACCATATTTGGGAACAAACTTTATGTGTTTTTCTTCCTTCTTTATGTGTTTTCTTTCTAATATATTCATCCACTTAAGTGTCATGATCTAATTTCCAACCTTTGTGATACTCATTCCCGAGTCTAGTTAAATAAACCTCTACCTCATATCTGATAGATCTCATCTAGATCTAGCATTTTTTCATTCCTCTGTTTTGGTCACACAATCTCAGTGTACATAGAGTGACACATGACCCTCTAGTTTTCATTTTCCTTCCTTGGGAGGGTGACCATATCTGCCCCTAGGATAACTAGGAGAGACCATACCTTCTGGTCGCCATGTTCCTCTCACTAGGGAGTAACCAGGTCACGCAGTCTCCCTTTGTAGGGAGAGACCATCCTCTTGAAACCATTTTTTTGAGAGTTATCCTTCAAAAACCTCATCCAGATCCATTTCCACTGGTCTCCTTCAACACTCCAGACCTATCTTAGGCCTCTCTCATTGATTTTGATTCAAATCCTTTTGAAATTTATGAAATTTATCTTCTCCTTTTTGTAAACTCATGTGATTGATGGGAACAACTAGGATCATCTAGTCTAATCCCCCATATTAAGTAGAATACTATTGACCATTGTTTGAGTAGATTCTTTTGAAAAATATTTATTTTTACTCTGCAAGTCTCCTTTTCATTAGTTTGAGTGCTTGTTGTTTCACAAAATATTTGGACAACCCTTCAAAATACTATCTAGACTTAAAAAAAAAATTGTTCTTAAAGTTTTCATATTTGGTTCCTTCTTCTGATGTTTTCATTCACTACAGAATATTTTTGATCAAAAGTAAAGGTTTAAGAAAGAATTTTGTTTCAATTTCATATAGTTTGAAAAAATAAAAACAAAAAACATTGCATTTGGAGTGCTTTAGAACATGGTTGAACCAATTTTTGTTTCGTTAAGAATTTCAAAAATCATCCAATAAATTTTGTTGGAAAATTGTCCTTTTTCTCATTTGCAATAATAAAAGTGAATCGGTATGCATTAGGGTGTTCTATTACATAAGAAGAAAAAAAGTACTCTTCTCCCTCCCATAAATAGGATTCATCGAAAAGAGAATTGTTGAAATTTCATTATTTTGCACCTATTTGGCGTCAATTCCTTTCACATCATGAGATTCACTTCCATGCAACCCTTTGAGTAAAAAACATCTTTAAAAAAGAACACGCATTAATAAAATTTACTAGACTTTTCTTTTCTAAGAACACCAACAGTAGTCCAGGTTTAGGGTCTTTGGACTAAGAAAAGTGAGTAAATTTTCCAAGACCACAAAAACAAACCATAGAACACTAAAGAGTGCTTAAATCCAACCTTTGTATAGGCATAGCCTGGAACCCCCTCTCAAACAGGGGCTAAACCCGAGGTCGTGTGTGGCTGAGCAACAAAGATTACCCCTCCAAGGCTTAACCAAATGTAGTGGAACAATAGTATATTGGGTATTCCTATTGGGAATCGGTTGTTTTCATTTGGTCTCATAACTTCATGAATCTCGAATCTGTTCGGGGTCCTCTAGATCTTTTTTAGGTCCTCTTGTTCTCAAACCTCTGAGGGAATTTTAGACTTGATATCCATCCCATACTTTCGGACCTGACTGTCAACTATACCCTCCCGAAGGTTGACTGGGAGTTGGTAACTTTAGTTTCCATAACATTTAGGTATTTTACACAAGGTGATGACAAAGGGGATTCTTTGCTATACATGGATCAGATGTGGGTCAAAATCACTCGTGGTCCTTGGAGGGAAACCCACAAATATACCATTGTGGATCTTACACCAAGGTCTAACTATGTTAAGTAGACCGCCAATGTAAATGATCCACCCACTCACCCCATCCCCTTCTCGCATGTTCCCATGATGTTAGATTTCATCACCAACTAGTGAGCTCATTGTGAGAAGTTTTGTTTTTTTTGTTTAATTCCTAGATTTTTAGCGTGTGTTATTTATTTCCTTTAGTTAGCTTTATGAGTGTCATTGTCATAATTTAATATTGGTTAAGCAAGAATTGCATAGGTCTCAGAAGATGCAAGGTTTTTCTCCTTTACATTATGAACCCTTTCCTCTTTACTCACCCGAAGAACTTCACGAGGAAAACCACTCTAAATCTGGAAGTATTATTACTCCTTTGATCAAATGCCTAGAGACAACCAATTTTCAAGAGGGATTTGTCCCTCCTGTCAATCAACCCTCAATAGACCCTCTTTGCCACATATTCATATAGATAAACTCTTCTGGAGAACCTGAACTTGATATCAATTACCTTTCTCTACCAGTTGTACCTTGCAAAGACATCTTGAACATGGACTCCCAACAAATCCACTTCCCATAAGGTTTCACCATGCCACCACAAGTTTATGGTCCATCTAATCCTATCCAGACCCCTAAAAAACCCTTTGGCCATGAAATTTTAAATCGATTAGACACAACTATTGACTATGCTTTTAAACTCTTGCATTGAGATCCTTCACATGCCTCTTCACATGATCCCCATCCCCCCACATCTAACATCTGCCATATGTTTCAAAATGCTTTCCCTCGTCCCTCCCCCATCCAATATACATTACAATAGGCTCAACTAAATGTGGTCCCAACCCAAACATCGACATTGACATTTGTATCACAATTTGTCCCAACCATCTTAGCACCACCCTTAATAACCCAATATTCTACACCCCCCACTAAGGGGAAACATCTATTTACCCCAGTGTTATTAGGAGGAGATCCAAACCTTTTTGGAAAACAACCTTTGATGGGAGGATTTCCTCCCCAGGGAGGTGAACTAATGGTTTTAGGACAACTGACATCTATGAGTCAACCTTTCACTAGGCAAAAACCCCTATACTTAGGGAAAGTATCTAGTGAATGTCCAACTAGGGTGAAACCATTGACTTATGGATCATTTTCAATGGGGAATACCCTCCCATCAAGAGCCAACCTTTATTTGGCTAGGGGAAACCACCCACCGAGGGGAAACCTATTTGACAACAAAGGTATTCCAACAGAGGATGAACACCTTCAGTAACCACTCACACAAACATATCAAAGATCAACACACCAATGTTTTGATGTGGTAAAACCCCTACAAGGAAACATCCACGGCCCCAACCAAACCAGCCACTTGGAGAAGTTTATTAATGCAAAAGAAAAATATTATAGAGATACTTTACAATAGAGTTTCTCACAATCGATCGTCAAAAAATGACCCTCCATTCTCTTTAAATAGAGATCATGGACCAATCGGGTGTTAAGCCATAGATCAATGGCCATTAATATCGAGGAGAATATGAATCGCCAGATCACTCTATGTCGGGAAAATATCGTGACCATCAGATTTCCTAACTACAAATGCATACTAATGCATACTAAATAAACACACTTTTTACCTAACGACACATTAGACCAAGTATATCTTAACTAACTCCTAAGTGTATAAATATCCTAACACCCTCCCTTAAGAACAACTTGGGATAGGATTGAAGGATTTACAATAGTGACACAATAGGAGAGGGAAGGAGGCATTAGAGCCTATCCCCCCTTAATGACAACTTCCTCAACTCCTAACATAGATCAAAGTTTGGAAAACTTCACTTCTATAAGAGACTTTGTGAAAATGTATGCAACTTGATCTTCTGTAGGAAAAAACAATACTTCAATAACTTGATCATGAATGAGATTTATGATGGAGTTCATGTGTAGCTCGTTGTGCTTGGTATGCTGACGTTGAACTTGGTCTTTGGCGAGCTTGATGGAACTCTAATTTTCACACCAAAGGTTGGTCGGATGTTGTTGCTGGAATCCAAACTCTGAAAGGATTTGTTCAAGCCACAAGGCTTCCTGACTTTCATTTATCATTTCTCGGTACTCTGCTTCTAATGAAGAAAGTGCAATAGCCTGTTGTTTCTTACAGTCCGAAGTGACAGGTCCTAAACCAAGTCTAAAAACATAACCTACAGTATATTTCCGATCATCAGGTTCACCAACCCAATCTGAATCAGTGAAACCAACCAATAAAGGAATCCCCCATGAATTGTAATGTATCCCGAAATGAACTATACCATGGACATAGTGAAGTATCCTTTCAACTTCTTTCCAATGGCTTTCATGGGGTGTTTGCATATACCAGGAAACAATACCAACAACAAAGGAAAGACCAGGATGGGTATGATTCAAGTATAAGAGGCTACCAACTAACTAACGGTACAGGGTGGAATCAATTTTAGGAGAAGTACAGGTGGCAGTAAGCTTGACTCAAGACTGGAAGGGAGAAGGAGTTGGTTTACAATCATCTATGTGAAAGTGACAAATAAGGTCACAAGCATACTTAGACTGGGAAAGACAAATTACTTCATTGGTTTTCAAAACTTGGAGGCCAAGGAAATAGTGCAAAAAACCCAAGTCTATCATTTCAAATTTCTTCTTACAGCTGGTTTTCACATGGTTTAAATTTTTTGAGTCACTACCAGTAAGGATAAGGTCATAAACATAAAGGACAAGGATTATGAGATGGCTTCTTATTTTCTTGGTATAGACATTGGGAACATAATGTCATCTAGAGAATCTAGTGTCAATAAGAAAGTTTTCCATTTTGTCGTACCAAGCTCGGGGAGCTTGCTTAATACCATAAAGATATTTCTTAACCAGACAAATAAGGCTAGAGTCATTATGGACATAGCCAAGAGGTTGTTCCATGTATATTTCTTCTTGCAAATCTCTATGCAAGAAGGCAGATTTAACATCCATCTGATGGACCTCCCATTTATGTGAGGCAACAAGGGAAAGAACAAGGCAGATGGAATTCATTGTGTCTATAGGTGAAAAGGCTTCAGTATAGTCAATTCCTTCAACTTGGGAAAATACTTTGGAAACTAATCGAGCTTTGTGTATTTCAACACTTTCATTGGATGCATACTTAGTTTTATAGACCCATTTACATATGACAAGTTTTCTTCCTTTTGGAAGAGGTACAATATCCCAAGTATCATTGGCCATTAAAGAACGATATTCTTCATTCATTTCTATATCCCAATATTGATGACCTGAAGATTTTACAAATGTCTCTAGATCATGAGTCTCTGAAACTTGAGACAAAAGAGAAGAGGCTCATTGGAACCATGAACATGTCTAACGTTTATCTGAAGGATCACCAACAAGATCACCAGTTGCTTCTCGTGTTGAACGAACCCATCTAGGAAGTTGTGGAGATGGTGCTGGTTCAGGTTCAAAGGACTCATATGGAGGAAGATGAGCAAGTGGAGGTAGATTTTCATCCTCACTATCATCATCTAAATAAGAAACCAGAATAGGAACAGAAGAAGGCACAAATGCCCAAGATGGCTCGCAGGTCGAAGAAGACACAATCATTGAATTAGGCTCGCAGGACAAGAGATTTTCATCAAATTTAACATCTATTCTAATAATTTCATTACAATGTGGTTGAAGAAGTCTATAACCTTTGACATATTCTAAATAACCAATAAATATGCACATCTTACTTTTAGTTTGCAATGCTTTTCTTTTCTCATTAGGAATATGAGCCCATGTTGTACTGTCAAATACACGGAAGTGACTTACATATGGTTTAATTTTAGTCCAAGATTCATCTAGTGTTATATTTTTAAGATCCTTTGTGGGAGTGTGATTTACTATGTAATTTGCACAGTTGATTGCTTCCGCCCAATACTTTAGAATTAATCCCTTAGATTGGATCATACAATTAGACATTTGTTTTAATGTGTGATTCTTTCTCTCAGCAACACCATTTTGTTGTGGTGTATATGGAACAGTGTGTTTCATTTGGATGCCCTATGTAGTGTAGTAACTTGTAAAATTATTGTTCACATATTCGCCTCCATTATCTGTTCTTAACTTTTGAATTTGATTTCCATATTTCTTTTCTACAAGGTCCTTGTAGGACAAAAATTTGTCAAAAAATTCACTCTTAAGTTTTAAGAAGTAAACCCAAGTACGTATAGAAAATTCATCAATGAAAGTTAAGAAATACTTGCACCCAGAAAAATAAGGAGAAGAGAGTGGACCACAAAAATCATTGTGAACAAGATGCAAAGGGCCCAAGGCATGCCAAGAGGCACATTTGACAAATTTTCTCCCGATGATGTTTTCCAAGAACACAATCGACACAAACACCATCTCTACATGAAACAAGAGGAAGACTAGTCACCATATGTTGATTACATAGTTGTTGCAATGAGCAATAGTTTAGATGACCAAACCGCTCATGCCAAAGTTTGCTCAAGTCATCGCTATGAGCAACAAAAAATGATTAAAAATTTGATGACCCAAAGATGTCAAACTTGTACAACCCAGTAATATCATCAACAATTACAGTTGAAAGAACATGCTTAGGATATTTTAGATACTTGATTACAACTTGGTGAGGTGAAAACTCTACGGTTTTACCTTCACTTGAATGAGTGATTTGATATATTGATAGAAGGTTACAAGAAAGATTTGGAACACATAATACATCATTGAAATGACCATTTTCTACTTGAACTATTCCAGATCCTTCAACACTAAGAGATTTATCATCACCAACAAATATTTTCTTGGTGTTACATTCATTTAGAGCATAAAATATGTCTCTATCCTTAGCCATATGATAAGATGCTCTAGAATCAATAAGCCACTCATCAAAAGAATAAGTAGAAGTTGCATTAAAGGAGAAACCAAAAGAAGAATGTGGATGTCCATGAGAAGAAGAAGAATAAGTAGAATCAATATTGATGTTGTGCTTCTTCATCACTTCTTCTAAAGTTGCAATCTTCTTGAAACATTTGGACTCATCATGACCATCTTTATCACAAAAGTTGCAATGTTTGTCAGTATTCTTACTTTTGTATTTTTCTCATTTGTCACCATTAGGAGCAAAAGTTGTCTGAGTGGGTTTGGGACCCTTATATTGCTTGGTGTTGTGGCGAGGATGTTTCTTCTTGGGATTCTTGGGTTTATCTTTCTGATGGATGACTAAAGCTTTGTTGGAGGTACATGTAGTGTTGATCACTCCAAGTTGTACAAGATTATCTTACTCTCTAATCAAAGCATTACAAAAGTTCTCAAGACTTGGGGTTTTTATAAGCTATCCCTAGATCCTCTTCCATGGCATAAAAGGTAGATACAAAAAGAGAATATGTAGTACCCAACTTAGAAAGAATAAGATAGATGAAATGATATTCTTCTATCTTTATATTACATTCTTCACATAAAGTTCTTAGTTCTTTAAACTTAGATAGATAGTCTTCAATGCAAGAAACATTATTTAGACTTAAAGTCAGTACTTGATTTTCTAACTATTGTGTTTGAATAATATTGTGTTTACCAAACATAGATTTAATCTTGCCCCAAACTTCTTTGGGTTGATCAATTGATTGAAGGTGGAACCTTAAATTAGGAGAGATGGACATTCTGATTAATCCATGTGCTTTTTCATTCCTATTATCCCATTTGACTGTCTTATTGACATCAATGGGTGTTGTTTCCTTTCCCAAGGTAATCCAATACAAGCCTTTACTTCTTAACAAATCCTCCATATGAGATTTCCATTGGAAGTAGTTGGTACTGGTAAGAAAGAGATTACTTGTAGAATCCATATTCAGATAATATGGATTTAAAAACTTAAATTGATGATCTGGATGGAAAGATATCGAAAATTTAGGTGGTTTTAAAAAAAACAACACTGAAAATGGACTTCATATGTGAGAGTTATGCCCTTTTTAAAAAAGGCATAAATGGTAACCAAAGGACCACGTGGTGGTGGAAGTTGCTTTATGAAGTGGACCACTTTTATAAAGAGAAGTGAGGATCACTTTTACAATGAAGTTACTTTATAAAATAAAAGTTACATGCAAAATAAATAAATCTAAAATAAAATATTAAAGCTACTTATAGTGATTCACTTTTATACTTGAAGTGAAATACACTTTACAATTTTAGCATGAACTTTTTCAAAAAAAGTAACAAAATGAGAGACTTGAACTCAAGACCTCTTACTTAATAAGGAAAATTTTAACCAAATGGTCTAGAAAAACATATTCGGGGGGTGTTCTTGTTGTTTTTGTTGTTGAAGATGGCCTTGAGAGCATGCTCAAAAAATTTCGCTTCTCGATGACAAGAAGGGTTAGATCTCAATTAGCTTACCCAAAAGATGCACCTTTTCCTATTTGTTTCTAATTTTTTGAGATCACACAAGGTGCGGGGAAAAGAGAATACATAGATCTAAAAGAGTATTAACCCATAAATAAATAGTATAGAACCAAAAAAATATGCTGCAAAAATTTAAAAATGCGTATTTAGGCTCTATACCTCCGGATCTGACAGAAATGGTCGTATCTTGGGAAAAAGTAAACCTTTTCAAGTGAAATGAAAAGTGTTCCTGACTGGAACGAGCACTCCGGACGTAATGGAACAGTCCTCTAAGCCTATAAATGTATGAAAATGAAATAAAATGGAGATGAGGAAACTCGGCTTCACGATCTAGATCTACAATAGGAGCGGGTCTTCAAACAGGCTCTGATACCATGTTCTAAAACAAAGGTATTCCAAACGAGGAAAAACACCTTTAGTAACCACTCACACAACCATATCAAATATAAACACACCGATGTTTTCACGTGGTAAAACCTCTACAGGGAAGCATCCATGGCCCCAACCAACACATCCACTTGGAGAAGTTTATTAATGAAAAAGAAAAAGATTACAGAGAGATTTTACAAGAGAGTTTCTCACAATAAATCATCGGCAAATGACCCTCCATTCTCTTTAAATAGATATCATTGACCAATAAAGTGTTAATCCAAGGATCAATGGTCATTAAGATCTAGGAGAATATGAACCATTGGATCACTCTATGTCGAGAACATATTGTGACCATTAGATTTCCTAACTACAAATTTATAGTAATGCATACTAAAGAAACAAACTAAGAAACAAAAATTTTACCTAATGACAAATTAGACAAAGTAGATCTTAACTAACTCCTAAGTGTCTAAATATCCTAGCAAAACCTCCAGCCATAGGGACATACTCACTCTAGGGGACACAATAAATTGGGGTTCAACCCCCAACTATCAGACAAAAACCAATGTGGGGCCAAGATATTCCTTCTACCACCAACCTATTATTAGTCCACCCTTACCCAGGAATATCAAACACTATATGGAACCAATATCATCAACACATCAACCCTGCAATTTCCACTGAACCAGGAGAAGGACCACCCTATGGTGGAGGACCTCCTAGCTGACCACTCTATGGTGGTAGACCTCCTGGAGGAAAACCCCATGGAGGAGGATCCCCTGGTGACCACCCTATGGAGACAAACATCCTATATGACCACACTATGGTGGAGGACCCCATAGGGGAGCACCCTATGGGGACAGACCCATTGGAGGACCACCCTATGGTGGAGGACCCCCTAGGGGACCACCTATTGAAATTACTAAGACAATTGAGAGGGGGGGGGTGAATCAGTTGTTACTGTGCTTAAATAATATTAACAATTAAACCATTTTTAATCTTTCTCCAAGTGACCATCAATATTATACTACATATGGACAACGTAAATAATGTGCATCACTCACACATAAAATATACTCAGAGACAGATTTTCATGAGGAACCCCATAAAGGGAGAAAACCTCTTCTTCTTCAAAATGACAGGTAGTCTTTTAAGTTCTGTACATCATCTATAATTGAGCACCAACTCAATGTGAGGCTACTACCTCTGTTTTACAAGCTCCAACTTGTTTGAGAGCAAAAACTCTTTGGTTTCTCTAGCACCCACTAGAAGGAAGAAACAACTCCCTAAGTGTCCCAACACCAACTAGATGGAAGCACCAACTTCCAGTCACACACGCACCAACCTGTATAATAGAGAACAACTGTTCTCTCTTGCACCACCCTGCCACCCTGGTTTTTCTAGCTACAACCAGATGGAAGCTACAAATCCCTGTGTTCAAGCACCTACTTGAACCTTTGAGGAAAACAGTCCTCCCTAGCACCTCCCTACCACCCTTACTACAAATAAATTATTGAATAACCAACAACATAGATAAATCAATTCTTACCACTTCTTCATTGTTCTGTAATTCTTCTCTACTACACTATTCTTCTGCTCTGTTCATATTTGGCTTGACTTGTTGTCTCTGTCTATCTGTTATTTCTCTGTACTTCTCATGCTCTTTGATATGTACACATTCTACTCTCTTCACCTTTTCTCTTCTTTTCATCTTTTGTTCCTTATCTCAGAGCTTTCTTCACACTGTGCATGTTGTAGTTTTACCTTTCTACAGTTCAACTCATTTTTTCAATTAGAACAACCAACCATTCATAGTCACTGCATGTTCCTTTTATACACAACAACTTTTGTTACACCTCGAATCATCTTGAGAAAAAATGCCTCAGCAACTAAATCACCAACCATCCAAGAACCATGATTTGGTTCTGCTAACTGAATCATAACTGATCCATTACCTGTGAGGTGAAACAGTAACCCTTCGATCAAGTTTCCAATTAACCAGCACTGT
Organism: Picea engelmannii; assembly: GCA_009831015.1. Taxonomy (NCBI): domain Eukaryota; kingdom Viridiplantae; phylum Streptophyta; class Pinopsida; order Pinales; family Pinaceae; genus Picea; species Picea engelmannii. The sequence continues at coordinate 812,088 of ML780805.1, forward strand.
TGGATTAAATCCACAGGATTTCTCGTTTATCTCATATTCCCACTAGCTGTGACCGAGCACTAAACAGAATTTGAATTTCATGAATTCGCATCTTGGCATTCCTGTGATGAAGGATCTCAACACTCCAAGTCATGATCGCTGAGACTCCGAGATGGATCTTAGCACCACTAGCTTCTTCCCCTCATGTGACCACCGACGGTGACCACAGGCTGCACCAAAAGGCGTTTCATATTTCACGAACTTATAAAATTCATCGAGCCTGATCAATGGTCGAGATCTCCAATGATCTGACAGTCCAGATCTCATCGCTATATCACATATCATGATTCCTGTGATGAAGGGTATTGATGCTCCAAGTTGCGATCACCGAGACTCTGAGATGGAGCTTAACACCACTAGCTTCTTCCTCCATCTTCTGCAGATGTAACCACTGGTTGTGACCACAGCCTTATTCGAAAACACATTTCTCACTTTCGTGTCTTGGGTATTCTGTCGTGCTCTGATCTATCGCCATGTGACTGTCTTGGATCAACGATCTAGATCTTATCGTGATTTCGTCACTTCACGAGCCTTCTTCATGCCTAATCAATGGTCCAAAATCCTTGGTGATCTAAGAGTCTAGATCTTTTCGTGATCTCACCACATGTCCTTCTTGAATCAATAGTCAAGATCTTATCCCAATGTCACATATCGTGAGTTTGAACATCTTTCCTTTGGATTTTCTGATCTGTGAAACTTCGAAACGAAACCTTTGTCGTGCTTTGACTGTTTTCCTTCTTCTAATATTACCTTGTTGATCTTGCCATTATCACTATGTTATTGATCATGCTGATCTTCGCCATCTGATCATGTTGATCTTCACCATCAATGAAAAATACACGCATTCAATTACAAACATGCATACTCTACCTCTGTCTAAAAACATGCCAACAATCTCCCCCTTTGGCATTGATGGAAATCCCTTGAAAAACATGCAACTATACCATTGTAGCATCCTTGAAATTTACCACACTTTCTCCCCCCTTAACATCAATGTCAAATAAGAAACACACTCCCCCTGATATTTTGCAGTGCATACTCCCCCTGTCAACTATGAGAAACTTAGAAATACAACAAATATTCAATAAGTACTCCTCCAGATCAAGTGAACAGATTAGACGAAAGAAGTTATAACCCCCAACTTTTGATGAAGATATCCAAAAGGGGTTGTTGCTGACGGTTTAGTAAATATATCAGCTATATGTTCTATGGAAGGGATATAATTCAGCTAAACAACTCTGTTTGTGACTTTTTCTCTGAGAAAATGGTATTTTATTGGGATATGCTTAGTCTTGGAATGAAGAAAAGGATTCTTGGAGACACTAATGGCACTAGTGTTATCACAGTGAATTGTAATCGGATCAATATAATTTACCTTCAAATCTGTAAGAGTTTGAATCATCCATAAAATCTGAGTGCAGCAAGTAGCAGCAAAAATGTGCTCTGCCACTGTAGTTGATAAGGAAATAGATCCCTGCTTCTTACTAATACATGCTACCAATGAGTCACCCATGAAGAATGCACCTCCACCGGTGCTCTTTCTCTCATCCACACAATTTTCCCAATCTGCATCTGAATAAGCAGTTAACTGAAAATTCTGATTTCTTGGATATCATAGAACATAAGTCATTGTTCCCTTCAAGTATTTGAATATCCTTGTGACATCTACCAAATGACTTTGTTTAGGAGCAGACTGATAACGACCTACCATTCCAACAACTTGCATTATATCAGGACGAGATGTTGTGATGTACAAAAGACTGTCTATCATAGAGAGATATGTCCTTTGATCAACATCCAGTGAAATATCATCTTTACTGAGCTTGCAACCAACCACCATAGGTGTGCTAACAGGAGAGGAATCCTCCATCTAAAATTTCTTCAACATCTCTTTCAAATATTTTTCTTGAGAAATAAATATTCCTGCAGAACTCTGATTTACTTGTAAACCAAGAAAATGTGACAGTTCTCCTATCATGGACATCTCAAATTCTGTTTGCATAGAGTTAGAAAACCACTAGATAGATGATTCAGTAGTGCAGCCAAAAATAATATCATCTACATAAACCAAAACAACTAGTAAATTATCACCTTCAGACTTAATGTAGAGATTGTTGTCAACAGTACCTTTCTTGAACCCTTTGTCTTGTAAACATTTGTCCAGTCTAAACATTTGTCCAAACTATAATACCAAGCTCATGGTGCTTGTTTTAGTCCATATAAGGCCTTCTTCATCTTGCAAACATAATTAGAATTATCTGTCAATGAGAATCCTTCAGGTTGCTCCATATATACTTCTTCCTCTAGATCTCTATTAAGAAACACTGACTTAACATCCATCTGATACACTTTAAAGTTCTTATGGCATGAATATGCAAGGAACATTTTGATGGATTCTAATCTTTCCACTGGTGCAAAGGTTTCATCAAAATCTTGACCTTCAACTTGTGCATACCCTTTACAGACCAATCTGGCTTTATTTCTAACAACTTGTCCTTTTTCATTCATTTTATTCTTGAACACCCATTTGGAACCTATTACATTCTTATCTTCGGGTCTGGGTACAAGCTCCCAAGTATTGTTCTTCTCAATCTGATCAAGCTCTTCATTCATATCTCTAATCCAATCATCATGTTGGTTGGCTTCATAAAAAAATTTAGGTTCAGTCATATATAAAAAGGCAACATGAGATTGTTCTAAGTCTTTAATCAATTTCCTTATTGTTTGAACTCCTTTATTTATATCTCCAATTATCTGATTTTCAGGATGATTCTTTCTAACAGTTCTGAGAGGTGAGTTTGTTTCTTTCTGCTGATTTATGTCAGCCTGAGTATTTGTATCTTCATCTGATTTAGATTCTTCTCTTCCTGATCCTTGGACCTGTTCATATTCATCTTCGACTATATCTTTTATGCTTGGTTCAACACTGCTTACATTTCTGATCGATATTTCTTCATCAACTTTTATGTCTATACAATCAACTAGTTTATGTAGCCTCTTATTGTAACATTTGTACCATTTTCTATTTGTAGCATAACCCAAGAAGATACCTTCATCATCCCTGACATCATATTTGCCAATGTTTTCATCATTATTATTAATATAACATTTACTCCCAAAGACTTTAAAATGCTTGATTGAAGCAGGTCTTCCAAACCATAGTTCATAAGGAGTCTTGTCACTATGTGGCCTAAGATGAAATTTGTTAAGGATATGAAAGGCTATATGGATTGCTTCTACCCAATATGTCTGAGGTATGTTCCTTTCATTCATAATTGATCTTGCCATTTGTTGTATTGATCTATTCGACCTCTCAACAACTCCATTTTGTTGTGGAGTCCTTGGAATTGTGTACTCTCTTTTGATCCCATGTTTATCACAGAACTCTTTGAAGTTCCATGAACTGAAATCTCCTCCTCTATCAGACCTTACTGCCTTTAATCTTTTTCCTGTTTGATTTTTAGTCAGAGCCTTAAACACTTTGAATTTTTGAAATGCTTCAGATTTTTCCTTCAAAAAGGCAACCCATGTTAGTCTAGAATAATCATCAATAATCAACATAAAATAATTTTCTTTTCCTGTAACTTCTTTCCTTGATGGTCCACATAAATCCATACGTACTGACTGGAGAGGTTTTTCTGTTGAAGGAAAGTTTTTAGATTTGAACTGCCTGTGAGTAAGCTTCCCTATCTAGCAGGGTTTACAAACAGATTCATATGGCTTTGATATCTTCGGAAGATCTTTTACTGCCCCATTGTTTCTGAGCTTGATTATATGATCAAAATTTAGGTGTCCAAGTCTCCTATACCACAACCAAATTTTATCATACTTTCTTAAGTGGCATTCTTCTTTTTCTTCTTTTAACACATAGACATTGTTTTCTGTTATTATCCCTTTTGCAACTAGTTGTCCTAAATTCACAGATTTTATTCTACAGTATTTAGAGGCAAAAATGACTTCACATCCTCAGTCACAGACTTGACTGACACTAAGCATATTATGTTTCAGGCCTTCTACAAACAACACATCTCGAGTTTTCCCTTTTCCATTACTCAAACTTACCATTCCTTTACCTTTTATTTTTCTTGGTGCATCATTTCCAAAAGTTGCATTCCCTGATTTGCTTTCACTTAGAGTTAGAAAGTTACTTTTTTCTCCAGTCATATGTTTGGAACATCCACTTTCAATATACCAGGGATTCTTTTTTCTTTGGGCTGATAACACTAATCCGCACTGGTCATCTTCTTTCTTCTTCCAAACCTTGAAATTTTCAGCTGCAGGATTTAGATCTCGCTTATAGTTTCTTAAGTGACAGTATACAACTTTATGTCCATAATTATGGTAGTTGTAACATTCTGTTTCACTGAATAACAAATCATAATGATTGTTATTCTCATAACAATTTTTATGTTTCACCTGCGTCTGTCCTCCATCCATCACATGATTTATAGTATGTGTTCGCTTATTTCTTCATTGTCTCAATCTTTGTTGTGGCAGATAATTATTCCTTGAGTATATTGATTTCAAATATCTAGATCTTAAAGAAAAGTTTACAGCTTTGTGACCAAAGTTAGAACAGAAAAAACAATAACCATATAAAAAACCTTTGTACCTGGAAAAAAGTTGTAGTCGATTTCTTCCATGCTGATGATTTCTTTGATCAGAAAATGTGTTTGTGTTATTTCTTTGATCTACAGATTCGGTTCTGGTACATTTTCTTTCACTCCCTCTTGGTGGTTGATTTTCTTTCTTTGTTTCTGCATTGTGGTTGTTGTCAATGATTGTAGTTTTGACAAACTTGATGGGTTCTTTATTACTTGAATGATCACTACTTGATCCTTCTTCATAGCCCAAACTGGCTTTCAACTTTGGATTCCTTTGTTGATTTAGAATGGAGGTTAATCCTTCTGAGGCTTTAATACTTGGCAAATTTTGATGATACAATCCATTAAACTTCTCCATTTATTTTCTGGTTTTTACTGTCTCTTCTTTTAAGGCTTCACACCTCGCTTTCTTCTCTGACAACTGTTGTTTCAGTATGTCTTCTATTTTCTTTGCCTCTTCTAACTCCACTTTTAGTAGAGAAAAGTTTTCATCAGGTTTTCCACCATTCATTTTAAACTTCTTCAACAACTGTTTTTGTTTTCTCTTCTTACATCTGAGTCTATCAAATTCTTCCAAAGAACTGATTAATTCACCTTCCATATCCACCACAGCTTCTTCATCATCCATTTCACCTCCTGTGTGTTCATCATCAAGATATCCCATAGCCATAAGCATAAAATCATTCACTTTGTCTTCACATGATGAATCACTATCTATGTCTTCTGAGGAATTGTCATTATTTGCACACAAACTTTTCTTTTGACTATATTTCTTGAATTTGTACTTCTTTTCATCATCAGAGTTCTGGTCCTTTTTTCTGACGGGGACACTTAGATGCAAAATGACCTATCTTACCACAGTTAAAACATTTGAAGGGAAGCTTGCCTTGATATTTTCCTGATCCTTTCTTTAACCTTCTCACAAATTTTGCCTCAATATCATCTAAATCTGAATCAATATTCTTTTCTGCTTTAAAAGATGTTTCTCTAGTAATGGATTTATCTTTGTTGATTCTCATTTCATATGCAGTTAAAGTTCCTAGGAGTTGATCAATGGACCGATTTTTAATATCATTTAGTTCTTCTATTGCAGAAACTTTTGGATTAAATTTATCAAGCAAAGATCTTGAAATATTATGAACTAAAATTGATTCTTCAAACTTCTCACCAAGACCCTTCATGGCATTCACAAGTTCTTCAACTCTTAAAAAATACTTGCTAACTGTTTCATCTTCATTAATCTTTAGTTGTTCAAACTTCAACCTAAATGTTTGAAGTTTGGTATCTTTTACTTTCTCATTTCCTTCATAGCTGCTAATAAGTTTATCCCACATTTCTTTGGCAGTTTGAAGATGCATCACCTTTACAAACTCAGCTTCTGCAAGTCCATTCAAGATAGAATTCATACCCTTAGAATTAAAGCTAAAATCTAACTTATCATCCTTGGAATCTAGCACAACAGGCTTTATGTATCCAGTCTCTACTACATCCCAAACATCAACACCTAATGCCATTAGGTATGTTCTCATTCTAACCTTCCAAAAGGCAAAATTCGTTCCATCAAACAAAGGAGGCTTATTGGTTGAAGTCCCTTCATGACTTGTCATGTTTAAGCTTACAGATCTACCTTTAAATAAAAGGAACCCTCTCTAATACCAATTGTTGATGTTACTAAGACAATTGAGAGGGGGGGGTGAATCAGTTGTTACTGTGCTTAAAAAATATTAACAATTAAACCATTTTTAATATTTCTCCAAGTGACCATCAATATTATACTACATATGGACAACATAAATAATGAGCATCACTCACACATAAAATATGCTCAGAGACAGATTTTCACAAGGAAACCCATAAAGGGAGAAAACCTCTTCTTCTTCGAAATGATAGGTAGTCTTTTAAGTTCTGTACATCATCTATAATTGAGCACAACTCAATGTGAGGCTACTACCTTTGTTTTACAAGCTCCAACTTGTTTGAGAGAAACACCTCTCTGGTTTCTCTAGCACCCACTGTAAGGAAGCAACAACTCCCTAAGTGTTCCAGCACCAACTGGATGGAAGCACCAACTTCCATTCACACAGGCACCAACCTGTATAATAGAGAACAACTTTTCTCCCTTGCACCACGCTGCCACTTTGGTTTTTCTAGCTGCAACCAAATGGAAGCTACAACTCCCTGTGTTCAAGAACCCACTTGAACCTCTGAGGACAACAGTCCTCCCAAGCACCTCCCTACCACCCTTATTACAAATAAATGATTGAATAACCAACAACATAGATAAATCAATTCTTACCACTTCTTCACTATTCTACAATTCTTCTCTGCTACAATATTCTTCTTCTATGTTCATATTTGGCTTGACTTGTTGTTTTTTTCTATCTGTTATTTCTCTGTCCTTCTCATGCTCTTTGATATGTACACATTCTTCTCTCTTCACCTTTTCTCTTCTTTTCAGCTTCTATTCCTTATCTCAGAGCTTTCTTCACACTGTGCATGTTGTAGTTTTACCTTTCTATACTTCAACTCATTTTTTCAATCAGAACAGCCAACCATGCACAGTCAATGTGTGTTCCTTTTATACACAACAACTTATGTTACACCTCGAATCATCTTGGGAAAAAACGTCTCAGCAATTGAATCGCCAACCGTCCAAGAACCATGATTTGGTTATGCTAACTGAATCATAATTGATCCATTACCTGTGAGGTGAAACAGTAACCCTTCGATCAAGTTTCCAATTAACCAATACCATTGGATTAAATCCACAGGATTTCGCATTTATCTCATATGCCCACTAGTTGTGACCGAGCGCTAAACAGAATTTGAATTTCGTGAATTCGCATCTCGGCATTCCTGTGATGAAGGATCTCGATACTCTAAGTCGCGATTGTCGAGACTCGAATATGGAGATTAGCACTGCTAGCTTCTTCCCCTCACATGACCACCGGTGATGACCATAGGCTACGCCAAAAAGTGCTTCATATTTCACGAACTTATAAACTTCATCAAGCCTGATCAACAGTCAAGATCTCCAATGATCCGACAGTCTAGATCTCATCGCTATCTTCCATATCGCGATTCTTGTGATGAAGGGTCTTGATGCTCCAGGTCGCAATCATCGAGACTCTGAGATGGAGCTTAACACTGCTAGCTTCTTCCTCCATCTTCCACAGATGTAACCACTGGTTGTGACCATAGCCTTATTGGAAAACGCATTTCACACTTGCACATCTCGGGTATTCTGTCGTTCTCTGATCTATCGCCACGTGCCCCTCTTGGATCAACGATCTAGATCTTATTGTGATTTTTCCATTTCACGAGCCTTCTTCATGCCTGATCAATGGTCCACAATCTTTGGTGATCTGACGGTCTATATCTTTTTGTGATCTCACCACGTGTCCTTCTTGAATCAATGGTCAAGATCTTATCGCGATGTCGCATATCGTGAGTTTGAACCTCTTTCCTTTGGATTTCCCGATCTGTGAAACTTTGAAACGAAACCTTTGTCGTGCTTTGACTATTTTCCTCCTTCTGAGCTTACACTGTTGATTTTTCCATTATCGGTATGTTTTTTATCGTGTTGATCTTTGCCATCTGGTCATGCTGATCTTCGCCATCAATGACAAACATTCATACTCTGCCTCTGTCTAAAAACATGCCAACACCACCCTATGGAGGAGAACCTCCTGGAGGACCACCCTATGGAGGAGGACCCCTTGGGGGACTACCCTATGTTGGAGGAGCTCCTAGAGGACCACTGTATGGAGGAGGACAACGTTATGGAGGAGGACCACCTTATGGAGGAGGACCTTCAAAACAACCACCTCGTAGAGGAGGAACACATCACCAACATTCATAGGTCAACAAACAACTCATGTTCTTGGAAACTTTATATTTTCCAAATCGTTCACGATTGACTAATGAACGCATACGCCATTCCCATTTTTGGCCCCCCATTCCTGCCAAAATTCCATCAGACATTCTGAAATTTGATGGGAAACCGAGAGAAGATCTGAATAATGTGATCACTTTCGATCTATGGTGATATTCAAACTCCTTGATGGACAACTCTATTAGATTATAAATTTTCTAGTGAACTCTTACAAGATCAACAACTAAATGGTATATAGAACTGTTGGATAATTCCTTTCACAACTTTAATTCCCTGACCATGGAATTTTTGACACACTTTCAATTACCTATCCACTATGAGACCAGTATTGATCTCTTAACCTCATTATGCAAATCAACTTCCACCCATATTTTAGATCACATCCATGAGTGGAGGCATCGCAGACAATTAATCAAAGCCAAAATCCCAGATCAATTATTAGTTGATTGGTTCACAAAGTCCCTTTTTCCACCTATATCTCGAGATGTCTCCATGGGAGGCATCATCACTGAGGAACAATCCATCAGTTGATCCCAATATTTAGATTCGGTATACTCTCAATCTATCACATTATACGGCCTGATTCCTAATGCTCATCGGTCATCGAATGATCAAACCAAACCCACACCTGGATCCCATGTCGATGGTATGATCAGTACTATTTCCATATATATAACCGATCAGATGACTAGGAAACATATCCAATCGACTAAAGATACTAATACTAGCTCATATGTCCATACCAACACTCTAAGAAATCCCCCTTCCCAAACCTCCGACGTTAATATGGTGCAATCAATCATGCCAAAAATCTCACAACAATATAGAGGAAAAAAGAAGGGTAATAATAATAAGAAAAAAAAACTCTTCTGAGCACTCGGGCCCTACAACCCAAGAAAAAAAATGGAGGGCAATATCAAGCGAAAGGCCAAATATCCCTGCATGATTTTTAAAGAGGATCATTTCTCTAAATATTGTCCTCATCTTTCTGAAATTCATCACTATATCGAAGGAGGCACATCCTCTTCTACACCTACAGTTTTAACAAATCCTTTCCTCCCCCTAGAAACAAGATTTTTTAACACAAACACAAGCACCCCCACCAAGGGGCAACCTCAAGTCCCCATCAATGAATATCTTGATGGTTAAATCTATGGCCATATCTACTAGAGCCAAGAATTATGATTCTTTACCCAAGGATCCACCCTCAACTATCCCACCCAATGGCCCTATCATACTAGAGAAACCATCTCTTGAATATGCCATATGCCCTCCAAAGGTTTTACTTCATTGAATGACACATAACCCCAACGCTCGGGCATCCCAACACTATAGTATAGTATAATATCTTTCCAAATCCCCTTGTATCATGTCATCTCTATAAGTACTACAGTCCTTCCCTATGTAGCATAAAGCCTTATTACATTTATCGATGGAATTGACCCTGCAGAATCCAATGTTATTTCCTTTGACATGAATTGCAATGAATCCCACCTATCACACCAATTATCATTACAAATCATTGTGCGATCTCTCAATAAAAATGTTTTCCGAACAATGCTTGATAAAGGCACTGCAACATGAATCATTTCCTTGACATGTTGGAAATATATTGTTTCTCCACAACTTATAACATCTAAAACCGTCCTTAAATATTTTGACAGACATTTTTTCAAACCCCATGAAATTATCCTGTCATTACCAGTTGAACTTGCGAAAAAAATTGTTTCGGTAGAAGTCAAGGTGATCGATGCCACACTAGAATACAATTTTATTTTAGGTCGCACCTGGTTTTACACCAAGAAGTTTTTTGTGTCTAGCGTCTTTCGACTTGTCAAATTTCCCCATCAAGGGAAGATCGTCACTATAGACCAACTAGACTTTTGTACATGATATGTGTGAATCAATCTTAATGCGAATGTTACTTTTGTAGGAGAGTCTTCTTCAGGATGTGAAATCATTAGGGTAGGAATTTATCCCTCTTTAATAGGTAATTTTCCCCTCCCCCCACCATAAATCACCCCAACAGTATCCATTAATATGATCTTCACGGTTACCAGTACACCCATCGGTTACCATGACCCTTGGATAATCCCTCACCCATCAGATTTAGAATCTTATAGAGACACCATGCCACTTTCACCAATGGAGTTGACATATTCAATGATCCAATCCACAAGTGAATCTCCTGATTCTCATCATAGTCTCCTATTGGATGAGAAACTAGATCAATTTTCCTCTCTCTATTGGGTTAACCATACTTCAACATCACGCGACTTTCTCAACATCATTATGGAAGCCATTATGGAAGTCATGACTTTGAAAGATAAACCTTGGGAATAGTCTCACCATCGATCCTCCTTCCTACCCTTTGGAGAGAATAAATAAACCCAAATACAAACCCTCATTTCGATTTATATTCAAGATCCATACATCTTACCTTCCACTTCATATACTATTATATCTGAAGGAAATTTGGGAAACATTTTGAAAACCATATCAATCAATATTTTAGTTAAACCTGGGGTCATGGAAAACATCTAGATAGGTGTAGAGTTTTCCCCAGAATAAATCCAATCTTATACTTCCCTATTCAAATAATTATGCGACATCTTCACCTAGTCTTATGAAGAGATGTCAGGAATCGACCCACGAATTGTTGTACATGAAATTAAAACATACCCTGGAGCCCAACTAGTTCGACAATGGCTTTGCCCAGTTCATCCTAGGAAAGCTGCAACAATTAAAGTAGAAGTTCAAAAATTATTGAATTTTGGTTTTATTTATCCCATGCCCCTAACTAAACGAGTGTCTAACATCATACCAGTTAATAAAAAGAAGGGAACCATCCGAGTATGCGTTGATTATAGGGACCTCAAGAAGGCCTATCCTAAAGAAAATTTCCCTACCCCTTTCATCAATTAAATTATCAATGTTTGTGCCGAATTTGAATTCTTCTCATTTATGGATGGCTTCTCTGGCTATAATTAAATTAAAATTACTCTGGAGGACCAGCACAAAACCACCTTTATCTTCCCATGGGGAATTTCTGCATATCAAAAGTTACAGTTTGGTATTAAAAATGTTGGTGCAACATTCCAGTGGGCCATGTATTATGCCTTCGATGATATAAAACATATCATATAGCCTTACCTAGATGATCTCCCTACCTGGTCTCTCAAGAGATCCAATCATGTAGATGACCTATGCCAAATTTTCACGCATTGTTGATACTACAACATTCGCTTGAATCCACACAAATGAATTTTTGTTGTGGAGTCTGGTCATTTACTTGGTTTCATTATATCCATGTTTTGGATCAGAGATGATCCCATTAAATTTGAGGCAATCATCAACTTGCCCCCCTCCCACCTTCGTAATCCAAATTCAAAGTTTGCAAGGGAAAGCAAACTTTCTTAGATGCTTCATTGCCAATTATGCTAAAATCACCTAATAGTTCATGCAAATATTGAAAAAGGGTGTACCTTTTATTTGGGATGAACATTCCCAATGATATTTTGATCATTTGAAGTAGGTTCTTACATCCACACTATTACTCAAACCCCCAAATTATAATAAATATTTCATCTTGTACCTGGAAATTTCTAGTACCACCATTGGAATGGAATTAATCCAGACTGATGATAAACATAATGAAGATGTTATTTACTATCTTAGTAAGGGATTAGTTGGTGCCTACCTTTGATATCCCTACATTGAGAAGTTTGTGCTAGAAACTATTTACGTTTTACAACGATTCCAACATTATATTATGCTTTGAACCACCACTATTGTATATGACCTAAACCTAATGAAATATATTTTTTCATGCCAAATAATGGGGGGTAGATACTCTAAATGGATCATCCTACTACATGAATTCGATCTAGAATTCTCCATCCCTAAATCCAAAAAATCCTTGATCTTCACTAAATTAATGACCGATCTTCCCCGAGCCTTTGATGAATCTGTGGTACAAGATACATTTCCCAATGAATATTTGTTTCTCATTGACTCATATGATCCTTGGTATGGAGACATATTGATTTATCTCCAAAACCAATTCTTTTAGCCCAATATGTTTAAAGATGATCGTCGTTTCATACACCACCAATCGCAAAAATGTATCATCGTCGACGGTACCCTTTACCATCATGGAGTAGATATGGTATTACGCTGGTGTGTCACCCATTATGAATCCAAATGAATATTCAATGACTTCCACTCAGGAGCATGTACAGGCCATTTTTCTAGGTTAGTCACTACCTAGAAGATATTACACATAGGCTATTTTTGGCCCACAATTTTTAAGGATTGCATAAATATGGTACAAAAATGGTACCCCTGGCAATTTTTTTCTAAAAAAATGCATGCTCACCCCAATCCTTTACATCCAATCATCGCAGTTGTCCCATTCGCTAAATGGGGCATCGATTTCACCACATGTAAACCCCCTTATGTCGTTGGTCATAATTACATTATTGTGGTCGTTGATTAGTTCACAAAGTGGGAAGAATCCATGCCTACCTTTTCTAACGACGCCAAGACTACCACATTGTTCGTATTCAATCATATCATCACATGTTTGGGTGTTATTAAATCCATTATGACTGACCATGGATCAAATTTCTATAATAGCATGATGAAAAAATGATCTACTATGTTTCATTTTGACCAGGAACACTCATCTCCCTATTATCCTCAAGTAAATGATCAAGTCGAATCCATCAATAAGGTACTCAAAACAATTCTCCATAAAATGATAGGAAAACATAAAACCAATTAGCATTTAATGTTATTCCTAGCCTCGTGTGCATATCGGAGCTCTGCCAAAACTACCACTGGCTTCACACCATTCCAACTTATTTATGGCTTGGAGGCAATTTTACCCATTGACTGTGAAATCCTTTCCCTCAAGATTTCTACTGAACTCTTACTTGACACTTCCACCAAAGAAGAATGGATCCTAAATTTATCCTTCCTTGAAGAGCGATGTCGCGAAGCCATCATGGCCCATGAGTCTCACAAAAAGCGTGTCAAACATCAATACAATAAAAAAATACACCCTTGAACCTTCTCGGAAGGCGATTTAGTTTTGGTATACGACCAATACCATGACAAGTTAGGTTTGAGTAAGTTCAAACCCTTATGGCATGGCCCCTATATAATTAAATGAGTTCTTAAAAGAGGATCATATGAGCTATTATATTATCAAGGAAACCTATTATCGTAGCCCTGCAACGAGATCTATTTGAAAAAGTACTATGCATAATCCTTGTGCTATCTAGTGCTTTTGTACCATATGTATTATAGTGTTCTATGGTTGATTTTGTTTTCCCTTTTTGTGACATTCTTTGTCAATCTGCTTATCCTGCTTAATTTTTGAGTTGCAGATGTCGTTGTTTCCCTCACCCTATTTTGGATATGCTGATGGAGATAGTCACACCTCTCAGAATATCGCTTCCACTTCTTGGGTAATCATTTCACCCACCAACGATGTATTAATATCTAGGGGCACATATCTTGGACCTGCATCGAACAATGTTCCATAATACAGTGTCAGTATTGAACTTATGACCAAAGCATCCGCTTTGGGAACACACCACTTGATAGTACACCTAGATTATGAGATCATCGTTTCACACCTCAACTCAACTTATTCTATTCGACATCCTATCTTTTTTTCAAAATATTTGAGGGTACGAATCTTGGAACGATTATTTCATTTTATCTCTTATGAAGATATACCAAGAAAATTCAATTCTTCAGCTGACTCATTAGAAAATTTCATTTTGAATTGGCATCTACTTCATTAAAAAACAACATTCAACATTCATTGTATAAATCATTATACACATCATTCATCACATATACATAAGAAAAAATATCAAATCCATATGTCCATATATATATAAAGTGTGTTCCAAAAACATCCAAAACTAGTATAACATAACAAAATTGGGCTATCTTCCCATACATCTGCAAAACATATATGCATCAAATTCCATCAAACTAAAAAGCACAAGTCATCACGAGGAGCCCTATATTCATTATAGAAAATCACATCTCTCACGACCTTCCGCAGAAAACACCCGAAGCGATTCCCCACATCCACTACGTCTCTCTGCATACGTCGAGGTATGTCATCCATATGTGGCACTGGAATCCCAATAGTCAACTGCTCGAGATCTTCCTTGAGATCCTCTAAAAGATCTGCATCAACTCCTCTACCATGTTGTTCTCTGGAAACACCTAGTTTATCTCCTCACCTATACGACATGCCCACCAAACTTACTAGTTCACAATATACACATCAAAAACTATTTGTTATGTTACACACAAAAACATTTATATATAAAAAAATCACAAAAAAATAAAAAATACCAAAAAATAGTGCAAATTTATCTTTCTTACCAAGCTCATCGTTGAAATGTTTTCCCTTGGGGAGAACCATATAAGTATCATCATGATATTAAACTCCATGATACGTATAATCATCCACTACCACTATCTGTCTATCCCACCATTGGAAAAAAAATTAATCAAACTGAAATTGCGTTCCTCCCCCGAGTCGTGACAACATATATGTCCATTTCTTCATTGTCAGATCCCTGACCCCAACATATGGCACTACATCCCATGGAATTGATGTAGGAACCCGCTCAAATAAGAAAGAGAACAATATGAATCCATATAAAAATTGTTTCTGATGTCGCAACCTGCATTTGGTCAATTTCTCCTTCATATTCTCCAGAACTGTTGCACACCAATTATACATCGTCGGAGATATACACATCACTACATAATCCACCTAGTTCCTTGAATCCAAGTGATTCTAGGTACTCCTGTGTAATGGTGAAAAACACAATGTGTAAGGTAAGGTCCATCACCTGACTGATTGTAAAATTATTGTTTCTCTTCTGCGTCCCAGGGTGACAATAGCACGCCACATAATCTTCTACTCATTTTGCACCTCCCCTTTTTTCCACCCACCAACACCATTATCGCACCATGA
This sequence comes from Picea engelmannii, assembly GCA_009831015.1. NCBI lineage: Eukaryota > Viridiplantae > Streptophyta > Pinopsida > Pinales > Pinaceae > Picea > Picea engelmannii. Next base: position 827,641 of record ML780805.1, read on the forward strand.
CGCGACAGCCCCATTAGGAAGTACATATATTCCATTTATAATGTCAATATTTGATCCTGTATAATGAATTTTCTCCTTTCCAAATCCCACATATTCACCAAATTATGTAGCATAGCCAATTGGGCCTCCATGCTTTGACACAAGAAAAACTTTAATAACACACAATTTCTCAAAGAATCAAGAGTGGGAGGATCATCCATAGAATCATTTTCATTTAACTCATGCTCACATTACCTCCACTCCAATATTGTGCCCAAACCTACCAAAGACACCACAAAATTCTTTTAGAACCCAATCATCAAAGCAAATTCATGAAAATTTTGCAAAAAATGGCAAAATTTCACTCGGACGCACCCCTCTTTGGCACACAGAGTGGTGGGTCACGAGAATTTTTCTTGGTCGCTCCTAAAATATGTCTAAGGATATAATGGACACTTTATCCTACATAAAACAGAGTGACCAAAAATTTTGTTCATCCCCCTAAATAAGCCCAGGCACGTGCATGTACTTTCTCAAAATTTGAAAATTGCCCCAAACAAAAACATGAATGAAATGCAAAACTAAAACATGGGTTTTTTAAGTTGGGATCCAACCTCTTACTTGGTGCCTGAAGGTTGCAAGATCCATGGCTCCAATATCCTCAATCGTTGCTCCAAAGTTTTTCAAGAAAAGGGCTCCTCAAGTTTTCACAAAGGTAAATAGGTAAAATGAGGTAAAAACTCTCTTTTTACTCTACATGTGTCTTCATTTTAACCCTTTTCACACTAGAACTAGCTCCTTTTCTTCATATTTTGAAAATTTATCTTTATTCTTTCTCTTGGAACCACATACTAATCCATTTTTTTCAGGAACACTATCAATATAAACTATGGGACCATTCTACAGAGTTTTCTTTAAGCTCTTTTTAGACTCCTTAAATAAGAAAAGATCATCGAGTATGCTTGTCTTTTCACACTCATTTTATGGATTTGAAAAGATGTCCACCTAGTATACATTTAGCCATTTTTCATTCCATATGGACTATTTCTGAAAAATGACCTCATCATAGAGAACTCTTTAAGCTCTTTTCAAACTCATTAAAAAATGAAACGATTGTCGAGCGATCTTGTTGTGTTTCATGCTCGTTAAAGTGAATTAGAAAGAATGTTTGTTGAGCGATAGTTTATCTCTTTTTTGGTCTCATTAGACTATTTATGAAAAAGGAACACCATATCCATTGTGGTTAGGAGAGTTCTCCTATGTACCGTTTTATACTTTTTCGGACCCCGAAGACTAACTTTATGAAAAAGTTCTTTATGGAGTTTCCTTTACGACTTTTTCAGACTCTCTAAAAATGAAAATTCCATCGTGTTTACCTTCTTTGGACTCATTAAAATTTACATTGAAGGACCCACACATGGGACAGAACCCCTCCTTCCTCAGGTTCGTTAATAATATGTTGAGGGACTCATCACCATATGAGCTATATCAAGCATATGTTATCCTCCTCAAGATCGTAAAACAAGAAAGAGGTACTCACCAATCATGGTGGGGAATTTTTAGAGGGTTTTCCATCTTTTTATCTTCATTACCTGGAAACTATCACTACTTTGAGTCGCCCTTAAATAAATCACTTGTTCTATCATCACATACAATAGTCGGGTCATCCATTATCTCTCATTGACCACCATTTCCATCATTGTGTCACATTCCATTCATTGGTACATGACCCATTATTATGGTATTCATCTGAGATAATGTTGTCGAGTCAAGCCATTTTTCATGCATACTTGTTCAATGGAAGTTTCCCTGTGTTAGCCTCTTGTAGCCCATTTTTGCCTCTTTCTCACTGCCATCCTCGTGTCAGTTGTGCTCCATTATTATGATCCTCACACCATCTATCCTTAAATTTTTCGTGTCGATTAATGAGGGATAGATCAAAGCCCTCCTTCAATGTATTTCACCCTGTTGACTATAGCTCATTATCTAGGATTGAAATCTAGAAACCCATCAATACCCTGGGACTTGCACACATCAGTGGTAGGTCTCCTTTCATTTTGACATTGGATTTACCTTATCGGCTCTTTTTGAATGAATATATGAGTGTTCGAAATCAACTAATTTATTCACACTTTTTATATTGTACTCGATATCTTGGGTTCCATCATCATCATCGGTGGATTCCCTCATGTTTGTTAACGATATACATTAATGCCCAGTAATTAGACAGTTTCTACCATGCTCGACTTCAAATCCTTTATTCACATGTCATATATTCATAACATCTAGAGGTAATATGAAGACCTTGGGAAAGATCCCATTCATGTTCGATGTTTTTCCTTCCTAAGCTATGATCGAGAATATTCACGAGAACTTCATAGATTTCTCTATTCTTGAGTCATCTCACTGATTTTTATGTTGTGACATAGATCCACATTTTTACTTGTTCGTGACTATGATTTCACTTGCATATTGCATGGATCCACTGTGTATATTCTCTTGGTCATGCCCTAGTTAGTTGCGTCATGGATCCATAGTGTAATTATGGTGGCCATGATTTTATCTATTTTACCAAGCATGGGTATGTCCGCATCGAGGATGTTTTCTTTGTAGAACTAACGATGCTCTCTTCCAAGTTTCCTTTTCCCAAAACTCTGTGACTTTTATTGATAAAGTATTTCAGCCATCAGACACCTATTTTGACCTAACACATTAGGGGGCATTTGTTATAGAGTTATTAACCCCCTAACTATTGAGCCATCATCTCCCAAGAGGTCATCTATCCAATTCAACAACTTTCAGCACTTATTCCCTAAGTTTCTAGCCTAATTTCCACTTGGTCATTGTTTTCCCTCATTAAGGGTGAAACCAAGAGGGTAGGTCACCCTTTGTGTCCTTCCAGGGAGTGACCAATCACTTTGTCTGTGTGTCTAGGGAGCGATCAAGCCAAGGAACCCCCATTTTTGGAATTGGTTTCAATGGATGAGAGCTACCACTGATTTCTCAGGGTATAGCCTTGATAAGGCTTCCATTATGATATCTAGTATCTTATTCTAATAACCATATGGTCTTATCCCTAAATCTCTATTAAAACCAATCCATTCCCATAGGAAGGGAGAGGAAAGAGCTAGTAAATGTATGTTGTTAGTTTGGCTACCAGATTTTGGCAAGGAACTTGGAAAGAGAATGTTGGATCAACTTCTCCATTTGTAAGTTGTAATGTTGCTTCAGTAATTAATAGAAGGTCTACTAAACATTTCCCTATATTCAATTATCTATTTTCTTTCATGTATTCATTTGGATAAACTTAATTGAGTTATGTGTTATAATATATTAGTAGATTCATCATTGGTTTGTATGAATCTACTTTGATCTCAGAAAGGATGTTTCTTTATTGTGTGCAGATCACTGTCTCTTGGAGCAGGATCTTCACACAAGAAACCAACTAGGAGCATGCAGGGACAACCTTCATAAATCCTATATTCTTCCTCATTACAAAGACTCCTAGTTATTATTTTCATATAGATCAAATATTGAAACTCCCATAGATTACATCTCTATCTATGTCTTAGGTATAGGAATAACCTAAGGGAGCTCAGCTCCTACAGGGCTCAAAATCGCTACAACAGGGACCCCACCCTTTTTGTTAGGAAAGAAAAGGAGACTGACATGACACAATTCATGATCCATTTTAGCATATCCAAGCCAAAACCAATCTGTAGGAGTAATACTTGAACCAATCATATTCTTGAGATAGGTCAATATTTAGAATTGAATTAGCTCTCTTTTGAGTTGTGATGGTGTGTAGGGCCTCTTGGGAAGAGCCAATGGTCTCATGAATGAGGTGACCTTTTAGGAAGATAAATTATTTAGGAATAATAAAATTAGAGAGAAAGGTCTCCATCCTAACGTCTATAATCTTCGCAATAATTTTATAAATACAATTACGTAGAGCTATGGGGGGAAATTTGGTAAAGGATGAAGCATGATAAAGTTTTAGAATGATATAAATAAAGGTAGAGTTGAGGCTGGGGAGTAGTTTACATGATTTCCTTACCTCCTCCACTACTCCAAGTACATAATCACCCATGTCTTCAAAAAATTCCTCATATAACTTGGTTGTCCATCCATTAGGACCCTGTATTTTTTCCTTTTTAAACGATGCAATGATCACCTACAGTTTCTCCTTTGAGACTTCATGGAATAGGTTCTTTTCATCATCTTATACAATCATCCTAGGAAATAGTGCAATCATTTGGAGCATCTCTCCCATCTTGATTTGTGAATTTTCCTTGAACATCCCTTGAAAGTGCTCGAACCCTAAGAATGCATGCTCCTTAAAACCGCAATTCTAAACTCCATTTTCATATCTCAATTCCCATATAGTATTATAGTATCTTCTCTACTTGGAAACATTTTCAAAGTACTTTTTGTTATGATAAACAACCACAAGCCATAAATCCCAACTTTTTAAACACCAGAATTTATCCTTCTTAAGAAGTATTAAGTTCCTTGGAGATTCCAACTCTTGACATTTCTCCTACTCCAAAGAATACCATTTTTCATACTTAAATTTCTCATACAATGTTTCCATCTCTCACTTAGTAATATGAAGGTCCGAATCAAGAGCTCAACAATGGTTAAAACCCAAATTTGATACAATCACCTTTAGATTTTTACAAGCTTAAGAAAATTGGGAGCTTGTCAATTAGGTCGAAGTGTGTCCAGTGATCCTGCACTAGGTCCATGAACTCATCAATCTATGTACAAATATAATTGTATTTAAAAGGTGCACCAGGCTTGTCCAAGGAAAAATCCAATTCCAACATTATCTGGAAAAGGTATGATATCCTTAATTTATCAATCCATGAGTAGTAAATCCCAACTTCCTGTAATAGTGAATGGTGCACTATAAAATGGTATATCCATTTACATATCCCCTCAACCAATACTCTATTGTTGCATCATGTCGAAATAATTTTAATCGACTCAACATCGATCAATCATGTCTCTTCAAATTGGAGATACAATAAAAACTTGGAGAGCTTGTCCTCACGTGTCGTTTCCCCCCATTAAACATCCATGTGCAAGATAAAATTCATGTCACCACCATAGACAACATTCCATTCATGAAATATGTTGAGATAAAAAATTTGTCTCCAAAAATATTCGCGATCCCCATATGGCCTGTAAATGTTCAAAAAATTGATATCCCTGTCTATTTCTTTGCAATGCAGTTCTTGGATTAGTCCTAAAAAAATAACATAAAAAATTATAAGACTACAAATTGAAGATAAACACGTAATAAAACCACCCAAATTTCCTTCTTCATCTATGCCCATGCCTGTCAAGTGAAAATTTAATTAACTCTACAATGTTAACCTCACACACATCTATAGTCTCTTGTATAAATAAAAAATACAAAATTTCGACCATAATGAACCTATTTAGAGAGGGATTCTTATCTATCCCCACTAGCCCCATGATGTTGAATGACAATTTTTTCATGGGGAAACCTTTTTATGGGCTTGTCTCTCTCTAAGGAACCTAGAAATAAGGTGTTGTCGCCCCTTTGAAACTTCATGACTTTCCCTCTCTTGCACATGCTTGAGGGTTGACTTTCAACCTGGGTTTGTGCAACCCTAGGAAAACAAATCATCATATCCCATGCATCCTGTAATGGATGGTTCTGTTAGAATATGAAATATGTGTGCTTGTTTTACCATTGACAATACCCTTGTCACCCAACCATAGGTCAAAGCCACCCTCTGTAAGATACCAGATATATAAAATATGCAGAACAGAAATGAAATGCTAGAAATGACAGAATAACAGTAAAATATCCAGCATAATCTTCACAATACACATAAATGATATACGAAATAGCAACAGAAACAACACTTTGATTCAAATAGCAATGTTCACATGCTTCTTCGAGGGGGAAACCTCCAGTCGAGCAGCGCTCTGTTACAATAATCTCCAAGCTAGGGTTCACATACCCTCGCCCCTTATTTATACTAAATATGTCTATTAAGAGAGACAATACCTTTCCCTGAGGCGTCGCATTCCAACACAAATGTCTTTGTGAAGTCGGGAAGGGCCAAAACCGGAGTGGTGCACATGGCTGTCTTCAAGGTTTGAAAATCTTGAGCAGCTGCTGGGGTCCAAGTGAAAGAGTTCTTTTTTAGGAGATTTGTGAGAGGTGCTGCAATCTTTCCATAGTTCTTAACGAACTTGCGATAATACCCTGTGAGGCCCAAAAATCCATGCAAGCTTTTGAGAGTCTTTGGGTGCGGCCAGTCTTGCATAGCTTCAATCTTTTTCGGGTCCACCCTGACGCCATCCTTGCCCACCAGATGACCCAAGTATTCTACTTCGGATGCACCAAAAGCACATTTGTACTGTTTCAGGAAAAGATGGTGCTGAGCGAGTAGGCTGAGAACTTGATCCACATGAGTAAGATGGTCGGTCCATGTCTTGCTATATATGAGGATATCATCAAATAAAACTAAGACAAAGTGATGGAGAAAAGGGCAGAAGACATGGTTCATGAGGCTCTGAAAGGTGGAGGGGGCGTTACACAAACCAAAGGGCATGACCAAAAACTCGTAGTGGCCCTCATGAGTGCGAAAGGTCGTCTTGGGAATGTCAGACTCTTTCATACGT
>ML780805.1:837564-855293 GCA_009831015.1 Picea engelmannii
ATTTCTACCAAGGAAAGTGCTCTGATACCACTTGCAAGATACCAGATATATAAAATATGCAGAACAGAAATGAAATGCTAGAAATGACAGAATAACAGTAAAATATCCAGCATAATCTTCACAATACACAGAAATGATATACGGAATAGCAACAAAAGCAACACTTTGATTCAGATAGCAATGTTCACATGCCTCTTCGAGGGGGCAACCTCCAGTCGAGCAGCGCTCTGTTACAATAATTTCCAAGATAGGGTTCACATACCCTCGCCCCTTATTTATACTAAATATGTCTATTAAGAGAAGCATCTAGAGGAAGATCCTTCTAGAAGCAGAAGCTTCTATTAGGTCTTCTTACATCCTCTTTATTCTATTTTATTGAAAGGTGTTATTAATATTGACCTTTATTACATCTGAATACATTGATCTACCTATGTGCGGGTTAGGACCTTAACACCCTCCGAGCACCTTAACCTTGAAAAATAATCATTTTGAAAGCAAACCCTAGGCTAGATATCCAAACAAAGGGTAGCACACCTTTCCCCAAGGATAGCACACCAACAAGAGATGAGAATATATTCCAAACCCTAGCCAAGAGATATTCCAAGACAAACATGATCTGCTAGCTACAACAGTTGCAATGACAGCTCTCCTTAAACCTATGCACAAGACTGGGCACTGCAATTCTGAGACTACCTGCTAGAATGAGAATTGGCCTCCTGTATTTATACTAATTTTGGCTAACTACCTAGGCGGACTTCTCATTCTGGGTATCTATCTGTTCAATATATATTATTATTTCTGTTCGACTTCTTCTCTTGGAGGATAATAATCTAATATAAATTATCTTCTTGAGCCGACAAGTCTTCTAGGGTTATTAGCCAACTCATTAGGGTTTTGTCTTGCTTCCCAGAGTATTATATCCTTGTCGGGTTTACACATGGATGTAAATACCTCCCGCAACTACCATAATATCAACACTCCCTCCTAGCTAGGGAGGTATTATAGGTAATGGTCTTGAGCACAAAAACATACCATTCACCTGGTAGCATCATCATAGTTATATAGACTAGATCATGACTAGATCATGAGCACCATCATCATCATCAACTGCATCATCTCTCGAAACCATACTCTATCTAAGTAATCAAACATGATGCTCACTCCATAGAGTGATACAAGAGCCATTCTTCTAATCTAGAAGAGTAGATGTTCTGAACCATTTTCTGTCTGGAAAATCTTTTTTCATCATTCATCCAGCTGATAATTATTTTCAATAAACTGTTGATAGTCTTCAAGGCAATCAAAACAAAATAGAACACAATTGTGTCTATCCATAGTAGTACATAACTACAATCCAATGGTACATTACCACACCAAGTAACACACAAGTACTTGATCAACAACGTATAGTCACGAACAATGGAACACATCCACCACAGTAGTATACATCTATTGTCATACAGTCTTCATAACAATCATCTGATACCAACCTGCACAGAAACAATGTTATGATATAAATTGAATCATATGGGTTAATGTTTCACTCACATCTGTAAGATCTGAAAGAATGTATGCCCTCAGAGTAGAAAAATGAGATATCTGGACTATTCTTCTCAAGCAAGGAAGAATAATTGTCTTGTCTTCTAAACTTGGACCATTCCCCACCATGGGCCATTCTTCCTACACTAATCAAAGTGCACCCTGGAGAGAATGTATAAAACCCAAGGAATGCCTGTCCCTGATTGCTGAGCCTGGACCATTCCCCACCCTGGACCATTCCTCCTACACTAATCAAAGTTCACCGTGGAGAGAATGTATAAACCCTAAGGAATGATTGTCTGGACCATTTCCTCTTTTAACCACAAGAGGAAAATATTGTCCTGTATCAACCTCCAAAACAGACCATTCCTCATGTTAACCACAATGAGAAATCATTGTCCGGCGAGGCGGGCCAATCTTCTTAAGTAACCCTCAAAAAGAGAGACTACCCTAGACCACTCCCCATGTTAACCACAATGGGAAGTCATTGTCTATGATACATCAACAATCTGGACCATTTCCCATGTTAACCACAATGGGAAATCGTTGTCTTTCAGAAATCAGAATCCACTTTCTGAACAAGAAAGCATCTGTCCAAGATGGACTATTTTTCAATCTTGAAAATGAATGTCCTCAATAATATTTTCAATGCTCCCTCCCAACCTGGGAGTCATCTATTCCTTTTTCAATAAGGAAGTCATCTCCATGAGCTCCAACTTGAGTACACAAACTCTTTCATCTTCGATAGAAGCTTTACCAAAATGTTTGTTTATCTGCTCATATGTGGAGATATGTATTGGAGAACCACTATCTCCTTTCTGGACTTCATCACGGATAATGTAATGCTTGATTTTAAATGTACTTTAGTTTGGAACACTGATTTTCTGTGAAGGCTTCATATAGCTCTGAACAATAGAGTATATCATTGTTGGAAAACTAGAACATATCCATGTGGCACTTCTTCTGTCATCATGAGATCCAAACTACTGAGTAATCATATTGATGTTATAGGAAATCTTCACCATGCTTATGTTGTGCATTGGAGGTTCTCCACCAAGTTATCTTCTTCTATCTGCATACAAGGTTCTCTTTCTGGTATGCCTCAAAGTCTTCATATTTCTCTTCATACTCTCTTTATTAAATTTCTCTGGAGAACATTATTTGAATTCATCTGATATAGAACTCCAACTCATGGATGTTGCGGATGATATAATGACTCATGTAGAGATAAGTCTGGTTTACTGGCACAAGTAATCATCATAGACTTCTCCCTCCATCTGGGAGAACCCCTAGCTAGAGAGTGACCATGACTTGATCGGGGGCCCACCAGCAGTCTGGTAACTCTCTTCATGTTTATTTATGCATTTCTTAATTTAATTGCTCTCTTTTTATTTTCTGTACATGCATGTTTTTATTATGCTAACTAGTTTGTTGTAGCTTAATTGTTTTAATTGTTTTGCAGGTTAGATGTTGATACAGATTAGAATGTGTTGATTTTATAGCTTAGAAAAGGTCTTGCAAGACTCCATACTAACCCCAAGTATTTATATTAACCTCATGTGCATGTAGATGTTAAACTATGCTTCGAGTTATGGTTTTCTAATCAAATTAAAATAGAGTTTTTATTAGATTAGAACAGAGTTTTTTATTTGGGTTTTCTTTGACAAGGATTGATGGATAGATAAAATTAATCCCAGATTTTTATTACAAGCTTGCTAATTTCAATTTCATATAGATCTCATTTAATTAATTGTTGGTTAATGTGGTTGTTAGTTTTCTTTTCAATATCATAGTTTAATTTTTGTTTTCAAGCACTTTCTTATTGTAGTTTGAACTTTCAATTATTAGAGTAGACATAGCATAGTTTTCTTTTACGCAATTTCCTTCAATAGATAAAACATGCAATTAAATTTCTTAGTTAAATAATGATGATCTCGTTATGTTGTTAATGGTTTAATATGCAGGGTATTTAACATTATTTTTGTCATGGCTAAGTTTTCATTGGGTTGTTTAATCCACACCTTTCATTTTTCCATTGAAATTAGTATTGAGATTATACAATTAGAACTGTCCTTTGTTGTCAAGTGTCATTGAGACAACATCCGTCACCACCAAAGTCATTCACACAACCACCAACATTATATTTGAGTGTTTCATAGATTAAAGAGATTTTCTTGCTTTCGTAGATTAGAAGAGATAGTTTCTTGTTTTCATAATTTTAGTTGTTAGTCTTTCTTGCTTTCAATAGAATAGATTTCCTTTCATGTATTGCATTGAGCATTTAAATTTCCTTTCACACAAGAGAAATAGTTTTGCACTAGGAATTTAGTCCACTTGCCTCTTAGGATAAGTAGTTGTTCAATGAGAAGTCTTTGCTTACTTGCCTATTTGCTTTCGTTGTTTTTGCTTACTTGCTCTTTTATTTTAGTAGGTTAGTTAGGTGTCTTTGCTTACTTGTATATTTGCTTTAATAGGTTAGATAGATGCTTTTGCTTACTTTCTTATTTAATTGCTTTCATAGGGTAGTTTCTCATTGAATGTAGGTTAGCAAGTTAAAAGTAGTTTTCTTTCATCATTTGCTTAGTATGCTTAGTAGTTTACCTTTTCTTATTGTCATGAACTAGTTTGCTTTGAATAGGGTTTTTACTTGCTATCTTAGGAACTATCCATCATTCCTTGGCCCAAAAGTACTTAGGTTACCTAATTTCAATTTTCTTAGTAGGTTTTGTTCATTAGATAGGTTTGCTTGAGTAGATTAGCTCTAGATAGCTTCTTTCCTTAGTTATTCTACACTCCTACCAACCTTCTACCTTTGGCATATATTTTGCTACAACTCTAAGTTTACTTACCCCAAGTTGACAATTTAATTGAGGGTAGTTTAGTGTCTTTTTTAGTACATATAAATCACCTAACATTTTGGCATCGTTGCTAGGGAGTTGTCTTAAGGTAAGAAGTAGTTAGGAAATAGATCATCCTTAGACCTTAGCATTATCTTGGTGGCAAGGGAGCTTTAAGATGAGAGGTAAGAACCTGCACATCTGCTATAGAAGGTTCCCCCAAACCCAATGGTAGTTTTTCTTTTTGTTTTTGTTTACTTTCATGAAATAGACCTAGAAACCAAATGGTATCTTTTCTCTTTCGTTTTTACTTTCTTTCATGAATAAGCTTAGAGACCCACAAGGAAGATACATTAAATCAAAATCAGACCTTTCAACCAATGTTCCTTCTGATCTCTTTTGGGGAAGGAACATTCCACTCATAAGCTCCGCAGACCAATACTGAGAAACAGGAGCTAGCTCAACCCAAAGAGCTAAAAACGTCTCTAAAAGAGACTAAAACAGGGAGCACTATAGAATAAGAAATCGAAGCATCAGTAATAGTGGGACAGGAGGCAAGACCACTCGAGCCTTCCACAAAACCAAACAATACAACCTTTGTTTTCTTACCACCATCAAGAGATCCTAACTTTGTGGACATCATCTTTGTGTGAACCAAATTTTATCAAATGACAAGATGAATTCAAAGGTGACCATTAGTTTGGAAGAACTCTCTCAAATCCTAGCACCAACTGGGATCTCTTCTTTTTAGGAAGAACACATCTTGACAATAGTCAAGAACTTATCTACCTCTCCAGAAATATTAGAAGAATCAAGGTCCTATGAGCTACAAAATGATCTTCCTTGCCAAACTATGAAGGAAGTTGAAAAATTATGGACTACCTCTGGTGAAGAGCAATCACTAAGACCTGAGATTGAGGAGTTCTCAACATCCGTCTCAACAGATCCTTTATGTACTTCAGAAATCAATCATCCAAAAGAAGAGGATCTGCATAGCATGATGAAGGAGAGCATAGAAATTATTGTTGATAAAGATCATGATTACATCGAAATTTGGTTTCAAGAGGTCATCAGGCCACAATACTATTCTCTTCTTCAACACCTTTTGATGCCCAAACTAGTAGGTTGGTTGGTTCTTCATATCTAGGTAATCACCGTGGTAACTTTTTCATACATGGATATGAGTATGTTTCTTATCTTGCTCTACACATGGTTGCATTGGAAGAGTTATTACACTTGAATAAAGATTTTCCCTTTCTTTTTAGGTAGGGTAGGATAGTAAATAAAAGTTGCATGTTGTTAGTTTAGCTTAGAGTCTAATGCAGCCTCATTTTACATTTTGTTTTAATAAAATAACTATGAGATACATGTTCCAGTGACTTGATCTCATTAGTCTTTGATATTTTAGAGTTTGTTTTTTTCTAGAGACTTCTGTAGGTATTTATTTCACCAGGAGTAGACAGTTTCAAGGAGATATAAAAGAATAATTTTTCTTCAAAACAATGCTATACTTGAACCTTGTTGTCTTCTAAGCATCAAATGAATAATGACTTGTTGTAATTAGCCATATTTTTGCAAAGACTTTCATCTTCTTTTTCTCAAGGCATCTTAAATAGCAGTTTCTCTTGAAACTCTTCACCACTGTATAAGGAAGTGATACCATAATTATCAAAACTAGAGGTCTCTCATACAGTTTTTCCAAGAAACCTGAGTAAGTGAGTCAAGTGTCTTTATCAAAGAGTAACAAGGAGGTATGATTAGCGATTAGTCATGGAAACATCACAATAACTTACAAAAGAAGAAAGTAAGTTGAGCCTAGAGATACCTTTTTGTTGTTCTTTGATTATATCATATCTTTAGATAGGCCACGTCCGCTTAAGTACCCCTTACATCGGGACAATCACTAAGTAATATAATGGAAAGTCATCCTCTAACATAAATACCATCCCAATTGAAAAAAAAAAGAGAAAGAAAAAGTTGTTTTCAGAGTTGTTCCCCCATATTCTTGCATAAGCAATCTTATACTAAAATATTAAAGGATGGAGGGCCAGTCTCTGAGGGTTTAAGAGGCTAACCCTCCGGGATACTAAACAGGTCTGTTGGCAATGAGTACCGGCCTATGGTATGACTAGGTAAACCCGCCGGAGTACTGAACAGGCTTGCTGGCAGTGGGGTATTCTACCTAGCGAGGATGGTAATCTTCCAAAAATAAATAATAAATTTAAACTTGTCCTGATGTACGACATTACTTGTAGACAAAGCTGACATGAAGTATATATGGTTAAGCTAAGGTTAATGAACTCCATAAACTTTCCATTGGGAACTAACTCTGAGACTATCTTGAAAATCTCTTGCCTACCTCTTCTTATCTATATATAGGATCTCTTATCTTATAGGTGGGGCCATCTTCTGACCGTCTCGTCAGACCAATCTATAAAATTTTATCTTTACACTTGGCATACTATAAATCTTCACTTATTGGGGGATACTGACTGGTTTCCTATACTTTTGATTATGAGGTGTTACAATACTTAGGTGTGGGGGAGGGGTTCATGAGTTGACAAATGATTATTGCCTAAAGAAGTAAATCTTTGTAAACATTTTGTATTATTTTCATGATACATGTTATTACATCAGCAGCCATTTTATCTTGAAGTGCTAAACTCCTTTGTGCTATAAATTGTTTTATATGTCCTTAACAGACCACTCTGTTGGTTTATTTTTGTTACAGGTTGTTCATTGTAGGTTTGACATTACATTTTTTTTACAGGTCGTTCATTGTAGGTTTGACATTCCATGTTCTATGCAAGTGGATTGAGTGAGCATGGTGGAAAAATCAACAACAATTGAACACTCTTAGCCTACCTCAACTCCTATTCACTATGTTCATGGCCTCTGAGGAATCAATTGCCTCATCCACAAGGCTCCCAAGAGTTGGAGACCATTGATTTAAACATCACCATTTGCCAAGAGTAAGCTATAACAGGGTTTTCAAAACTGAGTTTCAGAACATATCTAGAGCTAAGGGATACTCTAAGGAGTGGATAAAACATGATCTAATAAACCCTCTCATAATCATCACCAGATTGATTACATGTGAAGGTAGATATTCCGTCTTTAAATCCTATCAATTTCAATTATTAGCTCACTTTCATTTCAATAAGCCATTGTAACTTTCCCTTTTACTTCTTGAAGAGTCTAGCGAATATGTCTTCCCAAGTGAGGAAGGATGTAACCAATCCCCATAAAAACCTATTTCACGATGGCCTTATCAAACTATTTGTCTTAGCCGAGTTGGAAAATAGGAGAAAACGTGGGATGAGTTCATTTACCAATTTGTAAACCCGTATCTTACAATCAAGACTATCAAGAAGACTCTTGATCTAGGGACTGTTACTCCACCCAAACCCTCATGCTCAAGCTATTCCTTTACTAGGCCAAAAGTCCAAGAAACCTATAGCTACTTCATGGCATGAGGATGTGCCATATATTTGGTCTGGGGAGAGTTTCCTGAGCTAAAAACGCTAATCATTTCCCATTTCTATAGCAAACCCATGAGAAGAGGAAGTAGGATTTCTGTCAAAATTCTGTCATACTATCTTTTTACAAAGTCTTAGGATATTATATCAGCAGTTGTTTGTATTGGTTGTTAAATTATATACTGTTGACATCATTGTGTGTGTTATAAGCTCCTGTTCATTTTTATGTTTATTCTATAGAAGACTGCTTATACTTAAATACTCTTTGTGACAAATACAGAGTGATTACAACTGCTAAATACTTACTGTCATCTGTATTCCAAGCTTATGAAAAGAGGATCAGTTGTTTGAATTGTTACATATTAATGACAAGCAATAAAAATTATCTTATTCACCATGTCTACCAGTACAAACCAAGTCTTTTGTTAGTATCTATCAGTTCTGTTAGTCACCAGTGATCAAATTTACTCTTTCATGTGATTGATAGGATTATTAGGTCAAATTGTTATATTTTCAAAATAAAATTATCAAATAAAATTTGACATATATTGGTTGTAAAAAATTTCATTGGTGTGTCTAGGTGTCATTACTATTCCCTCCACTCATCCAAGGTCATAAATTCTCATCATGGTCATGTCATCCTTCCTTGTCATAAATTTTCAAATGATTGTCTTGGTCAAAGTTCTACTTAAAAATTGGTTTTTTGAATTAAAGAAGACGAATTTGACAAAAGTGTAAGAGGTTTTTGTCAATAATAGAACAAGAAACAAAAATTTCCTTCATTTTATGCACAAGTGTTATTGTTTGAGAGAAATCCCCCAAATACAGTCACTATAGGAGGGTTTCTGCACATTTGGACAACTTGACTCAAAGTCAGTTTTTCAGAGGTTTGGAGAAGGCATTTGCAGTTCTTGATGGTTCCATTGTGTAGAAGACATCATAAAATTTCCACCCATACCACTTTAAAACAAAAATTCCTCTGGGAAGGTCTCCAAAATTCCTATCAAAGACCACGTTGTGTTTCTGCTAAGAGCATGTTGCGCTTCTGCAAATTTTGAGTAACCAACTTCAAGCTGGGATTCTGAACAAATGGGAATGGAATTTTGAAACCTGGAGGAGGTTTTTGTTAATAACATACCAAAATAAAATAACCTCTCTCATTTTTTTAATATACTTTATTTTTTTTGATATATTCTATCATCTTAGAGGCCTATGCTTTCAGAAAATAAAACACTCTGTTTTTTTCTTGTTATAGTCATATTTTATTTTTGTGTTTTCCTAATAACAGGGAATGAATTTTTGAAAACCAAGAGAGGTTTTTATGAAGGACATATTAAAAAACAATAAATTCTCTCAATTTCTAAATATATGTTATGGTTTTGGATATATTCAAATCTCTTAGAGGCCTAGTTTTTCAGAAAATAAAACACTCTGTTTTTCCTGTTTTAGTCATGTTTTCTAGGTGTGTTTTCCTAACAACTGAAAGTGAATTTTTGAAAACCAAGAGAGGTTTTTGTTAAGAAAATATTCAAAAACAAAAACCTCTCTCATTTTTTACACATGGTTTACTACCTTATAGTTATAAGTGTCACGTTGACACCTATTTTTCACAAGTTCGTCGGGCAAAAATTGTTGCGTTTATGGGAAGTCACTTTTGGAACTAATTTTGCAGAGGTAGAATTGTTGTTTTGCATGGTTTAAAGGATCAAGGGTATAATATACATCTCAATTATTCCTTACATGTCATCAATAGCCTCCAAAAACTCCAAACCCTCCAGTTCAAACTTAGAGAGCATGAAACACTGAGTTGTCATTTACGCCATGATAATGTTGTCCTACAACCCAAGATGAATTCTCTACAACGATAGGTTGATGATATTAACTGCCACCAATAATAGTCTCTAGATGCAATTGAAACACCAAGGAAATCCTAAGTCAAAATTCCCTGGGCAAGAGGGAGAATCTTCTAAATCTAATCCACCCCCTCCTTCGCAAGTTTAGTCATAAAGGGCAATTTATTTTTGTTTGCAGTGGGACCTGCAAAATCTTAGGTGTGGGGGTAATGTTGGGCCTGAGATATGATCACTTTCATGACGGTTATTATACACTTTTTCCACCTGTACATATGTGTTTTTCATACTTTAAAGGAGCTTTTTGAATAATCTCATGATAAAATGGCATGATCGCCATAAAGTACGTGTAATTCATGTTTAATGATTGAATCAAGTATAATTCATCGTGTTTTATGGTTTCCAAGAGCTAATTCACGTTTTTTGGTGTTACAGGGCAATAATGCACTATGTTTCTAGTTCTGGCACTTGATCCGACACTCCTTCCAACACTCGATCCGACACTCCTTCCAACACTCCATATTGCACAAAAATGCAAAGCGAGTTGGTAGTTATGGTATTGGTGGCCAATGATGGATAAATCTGGAACATGGGTTTTGTTTATAATCGCCCCCTCCAACTACTAAGCTCTAGACAACTCATTTTCAGTTGTCCAAAGAAGGCAATTATTGGCTTACTCCGTTTTGACAGTTAGAGCATCATTTATTGTAATTTGCCAAATTTATAGGTGGTTTGACCCTCCTGTGGTCGACCACTTGGTTTGTAAATGTTATAAATACCACTGAGGTGGTCAGCTGATTGTTAAGTAGAAGAACCAAGTAGCATAAGCATTAGAATTTCCAGAAAAATTATTTTTCTCTGTTTGAGTTTTTACATTGCCAGAATTATGCCAGAACCGCATTTTTGGATTTTTATGGTGAATTCGGCCTGCTAAGCTCATGGTGTACTTTTAGAGAGTGACCACGACTTGCTGGGGGGGCCACCAGTAGTCTGGTAACTCTCTTCATGTTTATTTATGCATTTATTAATTTAATTGCTCTCTTTTTATTTTCTGTACATGCATGTTTTTATTATGCTAACTAGTTTGTTGTAGCTTAATTGTTTTAATTGTTTTGCAGGTTAGATATTGATACAGATTAGCATGTGTTGATTTTATAGCTTAGAAAAGGTCTTGCAAGACTCCATACTAACCCCAAGTCTTTATATTAACCTCATGTGCATGCAGATGTTAAACTATGCTTCGAGTTATGGTTTTCTAATCAAGTTAAAACAAAGTTTTTATTAGATTAGAACAGAGTTTTTTATTTGGGTTTTCTTTGACAAGGATTGATGGATAGATAGAATTAATCCCAGTTTTTTATTACAACCTTGCTAATTTCAATTTCATATAGATCTCATTTCATTATTTGTTGGTTGATGTAGTTGTTAGTTTGTTTTTCAATATCATAGTTTAATTTTTGTTTTCAAGCACTTTCTTATTGTAGTTTGAACTTTGAATTATTAGAGTAGACATGGCATAGTTTTCTTTTACGCAATTTCCTTTCATAGATTAAAAATGCAATTAAACTTCTTAGTTAAATAATGATGATCTTGTTATGTTGTTGATGGTTTAATATGCAAGGTATTTAACATTATTTTTGTCATGCCTAAGTTTTCATTGGATTGTTTAATCCACACCTTTCATTTTTCCATTGAAATTAGTATTGAGCTTATACCATTAGAACTCTCCTTTGTTGTCAAGTGTCATCGAGACATCATCCATCACCACCGAAGGCATTCACACAATTACCAACATTATATTTGAGTGTTTCATAGATTAAAGAGAGTTTCTTGCTTTCGTAGATTAGAAGAGATAGTTTCTTGTTTTCATAAGTTTAGTTGTTAGTCTTTCTTGCTTTCAATAGAATAGATTTCATTTCATGTATTGCATTGAGCATTTAAATTTCCTTTCACACAAGAGAAATAGTTTTGCACTAGGCATTTAGTCCACTTGCCTCCTAGGCTAAGTAGTTGTTCAATGAGAAGTCTTTGCTTACTTGCCTATTTGCTTTCATTGTTTTTGCTTACTTGCTCTTTTGTTTTAGTATGTTAGTTAGGTGACTTTTCTTACTTGTTTATTTTCTATAATAGGTTAGATAAATGATTTTGCTTACTTGCTTATTTAATTTCTTTCATAGGGTAGTTTCTCATTGAATGTAGGTTGGCAAGTTAAAACTAGTTTGTTTTCATCATTTGCTTAGTATGCTTAGTAGTTTACCTTTTCTTATTGTCATGAACTAGTTTTCTTTTAATAGGGTTTTTACTTGCTTTCTTAGGAACTATCCATCAGTCCTTAGCCCAAAAGTACTTAGGTTACCTAGTTTCAATTTTCTTAGTAGGGTTTGTTCATTAGATAGGTTTGCTTGAGTAGATTAGCCCTAGATAGTGTTGAAATAATGTAACTGCGAAGAGCATTCTTATTATTATTTTGTTATTGGATTAAATCCCCATTGAGGATTAATCATGTCATTATTATTATTATTGTTATTGGATTAATCCCCATTCAAGATTAATCATGTCGGTAATTGTATAAGGACCAAATCCCCTTTTGCAGATTGGTCATCGGACAATTACAAAGTGTTGAATAAGAAGTCGGCCCCAGCAATTATAATGGAAGGCCCAGAATTAATTAAAGGTGGGTTTACCCACCTAGAGTGAGAGGTCGGCCCTGCCAGATGGTGACTCTTCACACATGCCAGATTGATATAAATAAGAGACTAGTGCCTCACTTCTAAGACACACTTCACTTGCTCATTATCTTATGAGGCAAGCTGCAATTGGAAGTTGGAGAGAGGAGAAGAAGGGTGGTGCATCTCTTGGGGAGGACTTTCTGTATTGGTTTGAGTTATCTCTTGAACATTGTATAAGCCATTTATGATAAGGAAGTTTTTGTTGGGTTTTCTTCCCCTAGAGGGTTTCCCAGGATAAATTTTGTGTCTCTTGTGAATGTGTATATCTCAGTGATCTTGTTCTTATTATGCTCTCATCTAATGAAATGCAAATAACTATAATAATGGCATAAACATTAACATGGTATCAGAGCCAAACTGAAGGAAGCACAATTTGCAAGAGGAAAAACGTCACTATTACCATACCCCAAAATTAGGGTTTTGAAAAAGTATCTCTTTTCAGCTCCCTAACCTCCTAGAAAGTTGCTCCCTCCCCCAAGGATCATTTTGGCACTTAGAGTGCACCTTTTCAGTGGCTATATATCCCAGAAAGTGAAACCCTAGTTTCAAAAAGTACCAGAAAACTAGAGTACCAGAAGTACCAGAGTACCAGAAGTACCAGAAAACCAGAAGCACCAGTCCATAAATCCACAGATCAGATTTGAAGGGGTAAAAGTTGGATTTTCGAAATTCCGACTGCACCAGCTAACTCGCCTCAACTCAGCGCATCTATCCCTTGGATCAGATTTTCAAAATTCAAAGTTTGAGAAATTAGGGTTTCCTCATAAAACCCTAAGTTGCAGTTGCAGTCTTATAACCAGTTGCAGTTGCAACACCAGTTGCAGTTAGAGCCGTAGAACTAGTTGTAATCACTCTTGAAGTTTTTGGTAATGATTATCGCTGCTACCAGATGGAGCCACTACCTGCAAATGTTATCTGAGGTATGTACTCACATATGCTTAATGGTTAAAACCTAAAGAGTATTTGCAGGAGAAGGGATCTTTTGCCATAGATCCAGAAGGATCTCAAGATCCAACACATTCAGAGGAATGATGCAGCCCAGGTGTGATTATTCTAATGTGCATCTATTTGTCATGAAATTATCTTGATCAGTGTTGCATGTTGAAGCTATGATCAAAATATTAGAAGAATTAAAAGTTGATCATAGAGCTTATCCTCTAACCTAACCTTTTGTCAAGATACTGTATTGTCTTAGTACATAAGACGGGTTGAAGAAAGCACTCATCACTTGAGTGAAGGATACCTAGAAGAAAAGAAAGAACTCGCTCTTAAGGACAAGGCTCTAGGTTTGATTAATCAAGATTCAAAGGTACACATGACAAGCTGATGACTTTAGTTGAGATAGCAATCGTCGTAAAGTATTATACTTGATATCATGTTAGAATATAGATGTAAATACTTTTCCTGATATGACTAACACCTCCTCTAGGAGAAACCTCATGTGTTAGTTCCAGATTTCCCTGGAAGAATGCTTGGTCACAACACTATGAGAGTGTTGACCTCATTTCATATTGTATTTCTTACCTTTAATCTTTGCTTCAGATAAATTATAAGTAATAAGCTCTAAAGGAGCTACTGTGATGATTGTTTGTGCTATTGCTTTATATTATCAAGAAGGATATTATTCTTGCTTGTTTTTTTGTTGACCTTGCTCCAGGTCACATGAGGAAGCTATAGCGAAGGTTGCAGAAGGCAACGTGCTAAAGAAGAAATCATAAATGAAGAAATCATCAGTCGAAAAGAAGAAGGTGGGTCACTTAGAAGCTGCCATGACCCACGCTATTGAAGAATCCACGTGAACTCTAGAATATTAGCTCACATCAACTACAAGGTGCTACCATACATATGCAAAGTTGTCACAGGTTTACCAGAACTAAAAGGTGATCATGAAGGCATATGTGATGGATGTGTGCAAGGGAAGAACATCAAGAACCCGTTTCCGAAGAGGGACAACAAGGAAGAAGGAGTCCTAGAACTCATTCATTCAAATGTATGTGGCCCAATGCTATCATCCTCCATTAATGGGTATGTATACTATGTATCATTCATTAATGATTATTCTCATAAAAGACCTGGATATATTTGAAGTGTTCATCAAGATCAAGGAATTCAAAGGCTTGATAGAGAACCCTTCTGTAAGGAAGATTAAGATACTCAAGTCAGATAATGGAGGACAATATACCTCAAAATAATTCATGAATATATGCAAAGATGTTGGGATCAATATCTCCAACAAAATGGTGTAGTTGAACGGAAGAATAGAACCATGCGGGAAGCTGTGAAGATCAAGATCTTCCTATGTGCTTATGGGCAGAAGTAGCAATGATAGTTGTTTATGTGCAGAACTAATTGCCCCATAGTGCACTTGGGCTCAAGACCCCAGAAGAGATTTTCATCGGAAAGAAGCCAGAGGTAAGCCATCTCAAAATATTTGGTTGTCCAGTGTTTATCCATATACCAAAAGAGAAAAGAAACAAGATGGAACCCTCCGGAAAGAAGGGAATATTTGTGGGATACTATGAGGTATCCAAGGCCTTCAGAATCTACATACCTGGTCACTGCCATATTGAAATTAGCAGGGACATGACCTTTGATGAATAAGTTGCACTTAATAAATTGAGAAGATCCCAGCTTGAAGAGGTGTGTGAAGAGGAACCTGTAAATCCCAGGACGACAGAATCTGTGAGGGAAGTTCCCAAAGCTGTAGAACCTGTAAGGGAAGTCATAGCTTCCCCTAATGAGGAGACTCCTGAAGATCATGATATCACAGAAGTTCAAGAACCTCCTCAAATGACCTTCTCCCATAAAAGAAAGCCTTCTTGGGAAAGAGAGCTTATTCAAGATGGAGAGAAGTATGGTTTTCCAGAAGGAACCACAAGACAGGTGAAGAGACCAAAGCCATTCTCCAGTTACATGACTTTGATGTGCAATCTACTTGATGAAGAGCCCACATGTTTTGAAGAGGCCATCTAGAAGAAGGAATGGGCAGATGCCATGACAGAGGAATACCAATCCATAATGAAGAATGATGTATGGGAAATTGTCCCTAGACCAAAAGGTAAGGATGTGGTATCATCAAAATGGCTCTTCAAGATAAAACATGCTACTGATGGAAGTATTGAGAAATATAAAGCAAGATTTGTCACTCGTGGCTTTTCCCAGAAGGAAGGAATCGACTATGAAGAGACATTCGCTTATGTGGCCAGATACACTTCAATCAGAACCATTATAGCTCTTGCTGCCAAGATGAAATGGAAACTGCACCAGATGGATGTGAAGACAAATTTCCTGAATGGTGTTATAGAAGAGGAAGTGTATATAGAGCAACCCCAAGGATTTGAGGTTGAAGACAGGAAGTCTCATGTCTGTCGATTGAAGAAATCCTTATACGGATTGAAGCAAGATCCCAGAGCTTGGTATGGCCGTATAGACAGTTTCTTGACAAGCTTGGGCTTTACCAAGAGTAAAGCAGATTCAAATCTCTACTTCAAGATCATGGAGAATGAACCAATAATACTATTACTGTATGTGGATGACTTATTCTTAAATGGAGAAGAAAAGTTCATCGCTGAATGTAAACAAAGACTTGCCACTGAATTTGAAATGAAATACCTTAGCCTAATGCATTACTTCTTAGGTCTTGAGGTATGGCAGAGTCCGGAAAGAATCTTCCTTAACCAGGGGAAGTACACGGTCAAAATCTTGAAGAGATTCGACATGCTCGAATGCAAGTCCATGAATACACCCATGGAAGAAAAGTTGAAGCTACTGGTTGATACTTCGTCAGATTTGATAGATGCCACTCTGTACAGACAGATTATTGGATCGCTGATGTACCTGACGAACACCAGACCAGACATCTATTTTGCAGTGAACACCTTGAGTCAGTTTCTGGTGGAGCCTAGACGTGTTCATTTAGTGGCTGCAAAACATGTGATGAGGTACCTTAAAGGTACAATGGATTATGGTCTCAGCTATGATGGAGATCATGACTTCACACTGAGTGGATATACTGATGCAGATTGGGCAGGAAGTGTTGCTGATAGAAAAAGCACTTCCGGATGTTGTTTCATTTTGGGATCAGCTATGATCTCGTGGCAGAGTAGGAAGAAATCCAGTATTTCTCTCAGCATAGTGGAAGCAGAGTACATTGCCACATGTTCTGCTAGATGTGAAGCTATATGGCTTCGAAAGTTGCTGACAGGCCTATTTGATTTGGAGATGAGAGCAACCACAATTCTATGTGATAATCAAAGCTGTATTAAAATGACAGAGAATCCTGTGTTCCATGACAGGTCAAAGCACATAGAGATCTGCTATCATTTCATCCACGACATGGTATAGAGAGGAGCCTTGAAGCTCTAGTACATTAGCATGGATGAACAGGTTGCTGATGTGATGACTAAGCCTCTATCTCGTGTAAAGTTTGAACACGTTTGAGATAAGCTTGGTATTGTCCAAAAGGACCTTCCCTGAAAGGGGGAGTAGATGTATTCCTTGCTTTGGACCTCGCTGTTAGACGTAAAGCAAGATGAGTCATGCTTCTGACCTCACTGTTAGACGTAAATCATGACGTTGTGTGATCCTTTCTTCTGACCTCGTTGTTAGACGTAAAGCAAGATGAGTTATGCTTCTGACCTAGTTGTTAGACATGAAGCATAACGTCGTTGATTCCTTGCTTTTGACCTAGTTGTTAGACGTAAAGCAAGATGAGTCATGCTTCTGACCTCATTGTTAGACGTAAAGCATGACGTCGTGTGTTCCTTGCTTCTGACCTCGTTGTTAGACATAAAGCATGACGCCGTGTGTTCCTTGCTTCTGACCTCATTGTTAGACGTAAAGCAAGATGAGTTATCCTTCTGACCTAGTTGTTAGACGTAAAGCATAATGCCGATGATTCCTCACTTATGACCTCGTTGTTAGACGTAAAGCAAGATGTTGATGTGTTCCTTGCTTCTAACCTAGTTGTTATATGTAAAGCAAGATGAGTCATGCTTTTGACCTAGTTGTTAGACGTAAAACATGACGTTGTGATTCCTCGCTTCTGACCTAGTTGTTAGATGTAAAGAGAGATGATGATATTACTTTCTTCTGACCTAGTTGTTAGATGTAAAGCAAGATGTGACTGACACTGAGCTACCAGCTTAACCGTTGTGACATTGAGCTAGTGTAGTACTGTGATGAGGTATCATTTTTACTGATACATGTTTGATGCAGATGATGATAGCATTCTTTTGAGAATGATGATGTTGTTGATGAAGAAAACTTCCGATGACTCGTAAATGTGCTAGACAA
>ML780805.1:888494-911831 GCA_009831015.1 Picea engelmannii
TAGAAAACTGGTCTATTACTTCATTATCTTATTTTGGTAATGAGTTAATCTTATTTTAAAAATATTTTTTATAAATTGGATAAGGTTCCTCTTAAAATTAAGACTTTTGATTTTGATTTTGTAGGAAATCTTAAGAGGAATGGTTGGATCTGTAGATTTGAGTGGCTAAATTTGTGTAAGAGGAATGCTCCAAGAGTTTTTCAGCATACTGAATCTATTTATACATTCACAAATGCAATTTAAACAACAAAAAATGTTGATTTTGTCTAGATTTACATAACTAGATTAGAAGAAAAAACCAAAAATAAAACCAAAAAATTGTGAAAATTGCAATTTGATTGGATTGAAAGATTTTCTATTTACTATATTTTAAAAAAAAAGGGTAAAAAAAGTTCATATTTAAATAGCATTTTTAATTTGGGAATGAGCTAATTTTATAGTAAAAAGACTTTCTATAAATCTGATAAGATTTTGGCCAGAAAATATTACATTTTAAAATGAAATTGTGAAAATTGCAATTTGTACAACAAGTTGATTGACTTGAAAGATATTTTATTTACTGTATTTAGAAAATTGCAATTTGTACAACAAGTTGATTGACTTGAAAGATATTTTATTTACTATATTTAGAAAAATAAGGTTAGAATTTCAGTTATTACAACGAAAGGCGTAAACCTATTGACAATGGGCAGATTTAATAGGGGTTTAGTGCTTAATAAGTTTTCTATGGACGGGATTAAATATGGCTGGAATATTGTTAGTAGTCACACAAAATAAATGGTTGTGATCTCAATCATTAACTTCCTAGCTATTATAAAGACATCCGTTTATGTGTTTACTTTTTTACATTTACCTAATCATATTTAAAAATTACTTTGATAGCTAACTGATTGCCACCTAAATGATTAACATAAATTAAAATATTAACACCAGATAAATGAAGCCCAACCGTTTATTTGTTAATCAATAATAAAATTTAATATATTCTTTTAAGGATTCTTTTCATCTTATCAACCTTTCGGCGTTGATCAGCCACAATTATGTGGCTGTGCTAGTTTAGTTAATAGTTAGAAAAAAAATTGTTATGGTAGTAAACTACTTTTGTAAAAGTATTCCCTTTCTCACCATAAATCTAACTAGACTTTGGCAAAAATTTAAAGTATCAAAACAGAATTGTCAAATTTGCAACTTAGACAATTGATTGATTAAATTCAAATTTTTTGGGTTTGTTAGATATTGATTAAAGTGGTAGAATATGCTGTTATTTAATTCATTATAATAATAATAATCTAATTTTAAGGTGGGGCCCAAGTCAAATACCAAATTGGTGTATGAGACACCCTTGTTTGTGGGACAAGGGACCCCCCTCTGGTCATGGATTTCACTGGTAAAGTCTACTGAGGTATTACATACCCTACCCAAAGTCTACTGAGGTATGAGACACCCTTGTTTGTGGGACAAGGGACCCCCCTCTGCTCATAGATTTGACTGGTAAAGTCTACTGAGGTATTGTGAGCACCTGAGTGGGCCCAATGGTTAAGAACATGTGTTATCTCCGGGGAGGTCACAGGTTCAAAACCAGCGGGGGGTAGGGATGCTCATATTGGCCCGTTGTGACAAGGCTAGAAGGGTAGACGACCCCTGGGATAGAGGTTTCACTTAGGTGGTGCCTCGGGACGTCTCGGCCCCTGCTGATCTGGCTTGCGGGCTGTTGGATATGGTTAAAAAAAAAGTCTACTGAGGTATTACATACCCTACCCCCTCTAGATTTGAACTTGTGACCTCCTAAAAGGAAACACATGTTCTCAACCATTACACATCATCTTTGCCATCCGAGCAAGTTAATATTGTAATAAAATAATTCTCTTTTTACCATAAATTTGATCAATAAATTTTAAATATAAAATAAAAATGGTCATAATTGCAATTTGGTTAATGTATTGATTAGATTTAATTGTTTTTGGTTTGTGAGATTTAGATAAAAAGTAGTTGAAAATGATGCTATTTAGTGAAAATTAACATGCTTTTATCATGAAAATAAGTTAATATCTTTGTTTCAAAGAGTAATTTTGATAAGATTTTTGGGAAAATTTTAGATATCAAAACAGAATTGTTAAAAATGTAATTAATCCTTTTTTCAAAGAGTAATTTTGATAAGATTTGTTGGAAAATTTTAAATATCAAAACAGAATTGTAAAAATTATAATTTAAAATACAAATTAATTAGATTTAAAACTTTAGTATTTATTTAATTAAGTAAAAGTAGAATTAACTAATATTATAATAAAATATTTTTTAACAAATTTCCAAAAAATAATAATTTTATTAAATTAAGTAAAAGTAAAATTAACTAATGTTATAATAAGATATTTTTGAACAAATTTCCAAAAAATAATTTTATAAGAGAAAAGTTTCTTTCAAAAGAAAGAGAGTGATGACAAAACTTTTGAATATCAAAGTAAAAGTGTTAAAATGATAAGTTAAACTACAAATTGATTAGTTTTAAAATAATTTGATTTTTTAGATTTAATGAAGGCAAAGTAAACTAATATCTTTTTTAACAAACTTCGATCTAAAATTTGTCCAATTCAAAATAATAAAAAACATCCAAATCGATTAAAATTCCGGTTCAATCAAAACTCGCATTTTTTGTATCACCAAATTCCAAAACTTCAAAACGTGTTCGTAGACAATTCAATGACCCTTGTGCGCTCATTACTTCCTTTTGTGCGGAGAGAAGGGGATTCGATGGCAAAGCTGCAATCCGGCCAACTGGAATGGAAGAAGTCTGACGGTGTACGATATCTGGCAGCTGCCAAGTAGGTGGCTTCAGCAGAAGCAGAGGCAGATGTTGAGGTGATCAAGGCAAGGCCAGGCCAGTCAGGCATGGTCAGACACCAACTAGCTATACCTATAACTACAGGGGATATTATTTCTTTCATTGCATTTGCTCCCCACTTCATTATCTTTCCACCCTAGTTTTGTCAGTGGCTCATTCCTATTCCTTCGGATTGTCATTCCACGACCCAGAGCTTTCATTGCGCCCACAACTGGTCGGTCTCTTTGCGTTCTTAACAGCCAGGAAGAAGCCTTACAGTACTTGGGATTGTCATGGTCTTCGTTTTCGATAGGATTATCAGGTAAAAAATAGCGAAAGCATTAGCAGGCAGCCATGGCAGGCACTGGATCAAGCAACGGAAAGGTATTTGGAGATACAACGAACACCAAAGTTTTTGTTGGAGGTCTGGCCTGGGAGACAAAACGTGAAGCTATGCGCGTCTACTTTGACCAGTTTGGGGAAATTCTCGAGGCTGTGGTTATCACTGATAAGAACACTGGACGCTCCAGGGGCTATGGCTTTGTACTCTTCTATTACTTTCCCTTGTGACCATGAATTTCTTAATGTATTCGATTTGTTTATCAATGTATTCATCGGTTCTATCAGGTTTTTTTAGAAGTGCATGGGAATGATAAGGATTATGGTTGAATTACTGGTCCAGGTAACGTTTCGTGACCCGGATTCAGCGAGGAGAGCTTGTGCAGATCCCGCTCCGATCATCGATGGAAGACGTGCTAATTGCAACCTGGCCTCGCTCGGCTCTCGGCGTTCCCGACCATCTACACCACAGCCAGGTTGGTCAGTTATGAAATTTCTATTTTAAGATTTCTAAAACCCAAAGTCCCCACATTGTGTATCAGAAACAGATTGGTTTTAATTTCATGGATAGTTAATTTGCCCACATTTTAGGAATGAATGAATTGCTTTCTATCTGGATTTAAGGTTGCTGAATTAGGAAAATGGATTTGGATTTCGATTTTCGATTTGAACATCAAATTGAAAATCAAGTTGGTAATGAAGTGCATCGGGTTATCACAATCTGTCAGCCAAGATCATCATCGAACGGTGACTTTCTTTGTGTCCGGGGACCGGAACAGTGAAAATCTCGTCTTGAATCGGTCACATGAAAGACAGAATAGGAACAGAACAGTGACGTATCCGTGTACTGTACCACAAGGATTACGAATATGTCGCCTTGCCGGTTGCCAGGCAGATCCAACCTGGATTTGTCTCATGCAGGGGAAACGAATGGCTTAGAGTCGCCCGTTCTTATCTGTCTTTGTTCCCTATTGATCGCACGTATTTGAAAATAATGTGCTCTGGTACTCCCACAGTTCCCACTGTTAACTTGGCTTGCACCGGTTGTCCATTTACACCCTCATAGATTCATCATTACTTGGTTCTTGGATCTTATCTATTAACAATAGATTCTATAGTAGGAATGTGTATTCCAAAGTTGTCATAGGGTAGACTTATTCAACTGTTGTTATACAGACTTCTTCACATAATATATCCTACAGAAAAGGAGTAAGCCAAAGTAAATAAGCATAATCACCACAAGATACAGAAAAGGAATAAGCCAAGCAAATCAGCATAATGTACTTGCTATTCCAAAACACCACAAGATACATATATCTCAGAATTGTTTCTTACATACACATCCTACAACACAACAACAACTGAGAGGGATGTGAAATACTAGGTACAGGCTTCTTTTTTTTGTCAAATTTGAGTAGAGCTTAACACCCAAGACTTGGCCATTGTGCACTGCACTGTAGGCAGATGGAACTCAAGTCCCTGACATTCTCAAATATCCACATCACTATAAAAATTCAACCTGTGAAATTGTATGTGGAAAACCAATGGGTAGAAGAAACCACCTACTATGTATAGCACATACATTCTCAGAACGCAATTGCAACTGCTCTTTTGTGTTTTCAAATGTTGGTCTGCCTGATACTGATGGAATGCCCTTTAATTACGATCCTAATCAGGAAATCAGATCCAGGTGATGACTTCATTTCCTCTTCATACAGGAGGGCCTGGATACCCTGGCAGGCCAGCGTTTCCTCAACATCTTGGCCAGTACGCATTCCAGGAGGGTTTCCCTTATCATATATATGGGTGAGTTCTCCTCTTTCGAGTTTCCTAGTTATTTTGGCATAGTCTTCCACGCTGATTACAATTTAGCGATGACAAAAGATTTTAGATGTTATAGTCTATGAACTGAAACCAAAGCTATAAATTGGATGGATTGGGTTCTTGAAATAAAATCACTGTAATTTATCACTGGAGGATGAATCTGTGTATATATATATTATAAATTTTTTCACCGCATTACTGCTCCAATATCATCGATATTTGGCTCCATTGTTTCAGGTTTTCTCCATACTCCACAGATTACACTTATCCTCCGGTTTGTACTGCTGCACTCAATCCTCATTTGCTTTGAAACATTTTGCTATAAGATGGTTTGTTTTATAATAGCATGATTAACAAAGCCAACCTTGTATTTCTGTCTTCCTATATGTGCAGAACTACTACAATCCATATGGAGGAACTCAGTTTCCCCAAATCTATCCTGCCCAGGGAATGGCCTCAAGTCCTGCATTTTATCCATCCTACACATTCAATCAACCTCTGCAAGCTGCTAATGGCGGACCATATCCTCCAGCTCAGACATTAAGTGTGCCTGAACATATATTGCAATTCCCAACTCCAGCACCTGGCAATGTAATTTCAAGTTTGCCACAGCAGACTTATGGGGGATTTATATCCACACCTACTGCAGTTCCTGCAACCACAGGTGACCTCTCCTGATAAACTTCATTCGAAATACTTTAAAAGGGAAAAAATCGAAATTCCTGTAAAAATTATTACTGAACTGAAGTGTGATTATGTATTCGATAATGCAACAGCAATGACGATTTCTGCACTCCCAAATCATACAGTCCAACAGTATGCAGTTCAGCCAGCTATACCAGAGCAAGGAGGTGCTCCATCAGCTTAAGGTCCTCCAATGGAACAGGCAGCAAAATGAGGGAAGCTGAAGCAGTAGATATGGATATAACAATATGCACTCTGGAAACATAAAAAAAGCAAAGACTTAAGCCATTTTTTACAGCTAATTTGTATTCAGTAGTGAATGGATATGCTACTTCTAATTGCAGGCTTAGCAATTTTAGTTTAGTACAGCCTGATCACATTCGTTGCTATAACATTAACTCCCTCCCATGCTTTCAAGAGAAGAAGTTCTGTATTGGTTTTTCAGGACAGTACTGGATCTAATGGAGCTCCGGGGCAACTGATTTCCTCCCAAGCTCAAATGGGTTTAATATTTATTTGATTTCTCGTTCGATGGGTCCGAGAAAATTGATGGTGTTTCACATTGGCATGCAATTTTAATCATGCTGGCGTGACATGAAAGCTTTAGCAGATTGGCTTAAGTTGGATGGGAGCTCTAACAAAAGCTGCGGCCATATCTGTTATAATATGTTCACTTTATGTAGGCCACAGAGAGCAATTTTATATCTCGGATGGCCATAGCACCATTGTTTTAGCCAATAGGATAAAATATATTCTACTGAAATGCTCATCATTCGAGCAGATTGTGTCGTCTCTCCATACTTTTAAGAGTTTCTAGATGTTAGCGTGGCTCTGGCTTTTACGGTTTTCTAGGTTTTGCAATTTTGTATTTTAGGTATGAAATTAGTGATTTATTTAAACAAATCGCACTTTTTTTCTTATGGATCTGTACCAGCAATATTTCGCATAAAAAACGTTTAATAAGACCAAGAAATCTGAAGGTTTCAATTTGTATTTAGAGAAGCCGAGGTGTACAATTTGATTAAGTCACATATACAGTGTTATACTATTATTAAAAAAAATGGTAAACATATATTCACTGAAAACATAAATTCATCTTACGTTGGAGCTTAATTATGGGTTTATTTAATACAAAAATGTTTATAAATTTATTTTTTTATTTTTTTTAAATATTTTAAATGATAAAAAAATTTAAATATATAATAAATTATAAAATTTTAAATATAAATAATTATAAACTATTAAGATTAGATAATGTTTTAAATATTCAGTCTAAACTTTCTAAGTTTTGGTTATTTTATGGGGATATTTGCCCTATTTTTTTTTGTTAATTGGTCCGGACTTTCTTGGCATCGGGATTAACCTTTGGCTTGAGAAACCGCGACTCACGGGGCGACTCACGGGGGATCGCACCCTGCGTGAGCCACACCAACCCTTAACATGGTTSGATTTTTTGTCCCCWTAGGTTTCKAATGACTTTTCAACATAGAGTGGCTTAACAACACACTCCGTCACCCACTATCCTACACCTTGGGGACTATCTGCCCTAAATTTGTTAGATTCACATATTTGAGTGATTATTTTTGTATAATGTTTTTYAACATGTTGAATCTATTTCTACATTTAAAAATAGATTTTAAATAACAAAAAATAGTGWTTTMCTACARATTTATGGCACTGATTCTTGTGAAAAAAAACAAAACATAGAACAAGTAGAGAAAACATTTTAAATATAAATAATTAAAATATTATTATAACAAAATTCTATACTATTAACCTTTCAAAATTTCATTTATGGGAAAATTATATAGATGAAGGGGGCACAAGCAAAATAACACACAGTAAATAACAAACAGAGAAATTGTATTTCTCAATAATCAACATGATTACATTTGCCTCGTATTTATAGAGGCCATAAAAGACTCTGAGGGTCGAGAGTTCTAGGAGCATAAATATCTGGAAGGGTTGGTGGATGTAGGTGGAGAAGAGTCTCGAACTTTGTGGTGGTTGGTAGAAACTAATACTTCCAACACTCCCCCCTAATTTTTACCACTAATTACATCAATATTTATAATGTCCAATGCTTCTTTCAAATACTCAAATTGGTCTTGTGCTAAAACCTTTGCAAGTTGCTCCTTTGATCTACAATGTCTCCTCCTTAACGAATACATGTCTTGGTTAGGTTTTATCTGAGTCATGTCATCATCTTCAGGGATTATCACACCAAGTGGTTTCTTACTGTTGCTTTTGGCTTACCGCGAACCTTGCATGATGGGGAATTTGATTTATACAAAACACTCACTTGAGTTTCATCCTCAAACATTTTTGCTTCTTCTTTGTCCCTGCATAACATTGATTAATGCTCGAACTTTTGCATCTTCCTTTTGCACCTGCAAACCACTGATCATTGATGTCCATATAAAAATAGATCCATCTACCGAGATACATGGGTACCATCCGTTGTCCTCGCCAGTTCTCTAGGTATCATTTTCACATACATGGTTCATCAATACATTAGACTCCTTTAGTCATAACTTGGTCCCAATCAACTCACATTTTGAGATTACTCAATCTCACATTCCTCCCCTTAATCGAAGATCTAACTTCTCCGATCACCATCAAACTTAGATAAGAGTACACCAACCACCCTCATACCTACCTAGTGGTTAATTCCACAGCTTGATGCCACATCCACTCTTTATGCCTAAGAGAGATACACACTACATGATCACTCTAATCCATGTAGGCCTGACTCAACAAGGCTTACTAAACACCTAGGGAATATAGCTTGCCTATGCCTATGGCTAAGCTTTACAACTTTGAACCAAAAAACTTTAGGGTGTCAAGTACTACCGATCATGCACTCCTTATAACATATATGCATCATTTCATTTCAGGTACAAAAATTCCACATTCTTTGCTAAATGCCTAACAAATTACAAGCCCATCACATATGCACACTTTGCATCTGCCCAATAAGCCCATTCTTTACCATATGCCCATATGCCCAAATTGAAACAAATAACAACTACTTGCTAATCTCCGTCACAACTTACAAATTACATTTTGGCTTTGGCTTTTTACATAGATAAACTCTTCACTCCTCCTTTTTTTATTTATCCCTTTTATATTAATATCTTTTTTTATTTACATAGATAACCTGGCTCTGATACCAAATAAAGGGGGCATAAGCAAACTAACACACAGTAAATAACAAACAGAGAAATTGTATTTCTCAATAATCAACACGAGTACATTTGCCTAGTATTTATAGAGGCCATAAAAGACTCTGGAGTGTGGAGAGTTTTCAGAGCATAAATATTTAGAAGCGTCTGTAAATATGGGTGGAGAAGAATCTTGATAGTAATTAATACTTCCAACAATATATATATATATATGAGAGAGAAAAAGTAGTTATCTTCCTATCTGTATTCACATTAAAAAAACAATCTACATCACCCGTTTTTTCACAAATTTTCAAAGGAATCTCATTTAAGCACTTTCAAGTTTTATATATGCACTTGCGGTGGTTAGGGTTTAGGGTTTTCTGACCTGGCGCAAGCGCTTGCATAGGTATTATATGATCACATTACAATTGAACTGAATTGTAGTATCGGGTTCCTAAGCAGAGCCGGTCGGTTGGTTACAGCATCACAAACAACACAACTGGGAATTCCAGCTAGTTTTTGAAAAGCACTGGTGTTCGCTGTTTTATCTTAGGGTATAAGCACTCTGCAGTGATTAGGGTTTTCCAGGATGGCACAGTGCTTGCATGAATATGATATCTAAAGCAAAATGTTTGAATCAATGGAATTTTCATTGAGACAATTTATTCATGGTGTAGCGATCGGCCTATAAAATCATGGATTAGTGTTTTCTTGGCAGGTCTGTGGTGAATTAACTATGCTGGGACTTATTTATGGTTTGATTTGCGGGCATGATTGAAGCCAAGGTAGATCTAGTGTATGATTGAAGTTTATTTTAGTCTGATCTCCCACATCCCTATATTATATAAGAGCTGTTATTCAAACCGTTCAAACGCTGCGCTGAATTATATTGGAGCTGGTCTGCGGTAACTTGTTTTTGAACGGGTCGGCAGTGAATTATACCTGGGATGTGATGAAGTATATTTGATCTCGGTTCTAGTTTTTGCTATCGTTCAAACCTTTCCATAAATCAAGGATACAAGTTCCTTCTATGCTTTTTATTTATTTCCTTAGTTTTTAGCGTTTTGATTGTTTTTATATGTAAACGAAGGAAATATGGAATTATAGTCCTTTCCCTTCACCAACACAAATCCTATGTGTAAGTATGTTTAAACACATATGCTATGTGTAAGTATGTTTATGATCTATCCTTCAAACTTGTACAGAGTGCTCTATCTTCAAAAAAAAATGTGGAAGTATGTTTATGATCTATCTTTCAAACTTGTATAGAGTGCTCTATTTTAAAAAAGACCATTAGGCTTCTCTTCCTTCTCCTATGGAAGGATTCCTCGTCCTATACAAGGATCTCCATCTTCTTCTTTTGATGGATATAAGGTATGTTCTCTATGGAACCTCTGGGCTTCTTGTCTACTTAATTTACACAGAAGAACCCATGTAAATTTGGTTATAATGGTTGAGGCTCTCTTAGAGCATATAAGATTAAATTTAATGGACTTTTTCCTTCACTCTTCCACAATGCCCAAACGCTCTCAAATAAATAGAACTATTTTGTCCACTAATAACTTCAAAAAATGAAGCTATTGTATTATTAGAAAATCAAATTCCTTCTTTCAAAGACAAAGGTGTATTTAATGTCATGCACATATAATAACTTCAAAGAATGGAGCTATTGTATTATTAAAAAATCAAATTCCTTCTCTCAAAGAGGAAGGTGTATTCAATGTCATGCACATATTATAGATTATTACAACATTTTAAATCCATTTTTCCTACATGTTCTTCTTCTCAAATTCATTTCTTTATCCTTGAAATGAGAAATAATCTTAGGCTAGGCTGAAAGGGATCTTCATGAGTTGTCAAGGTAGTGGAATCAACTATGATACCTTCTTACTTAAGAGTTGTGCTTACCACTATAAGATGGATCTACTTGAGCATTCTCTCTTTTTCTATGACTTCAAACTAGCTAGGAGATTGCTAGGATTCTCTTATGTGCTTCATCTTTGCTATGGATAAATCTCTTCTGTTAGGATATTTGTATGTAATAAATTTCGAATATGAAAATTTTTACACTTAACCGACTCCGAGTAAATATTTTCACTGGATTAGTCCAATCATTCTTGTACTTCCAAATGTAAGTAATTAAAACAATGATTATTTGTTCTGAGATATTACATCTATGTCTTGAGCTAAATCCAAAGACACATAAAAAAAGAAACTAATGAATCTAGAAATGGAAATCAAACTTACTATCTAACTGAGAATAAATGAACACAATGTGTGCGGAGGATGATGTGGAAAAATAAAAAACTAAGTGAGCACTTCAGATATAGAAAAAAATATCAACAACTGATTATTATTGAAATGAAATAGAGTTTACAAGTAC
Source organism: Picea engelmannii (assembly GCA_009831015.1). NCBI lineage: Eukaryota > Viridiplantae > Streptophyta > Pinopsida > Pinales > Pinaceae > Picea > Picea engelmannii. The sequence continues at coordinate 899,710 of ML780805.1, forward strand.
TCAAGCATGAATTATATCTCCTTCTTACAATCATCCTCTTTACAAAGCTCCCAATACTAACAAACTCCTCCTCCTCTATTCTATGGATGTTTATGTATAGGGAGGAACAATGGAATGGATCAAAATTGATTCCCTCAAATCAGAACTGTCAAGGCATTATTAGTTTACAAGATATTTGGTTTTTCATGTTTAATGGATCTTGGTTACAGAAATAACTCAAGATCAAGTTACAAATGATTTTACATGACAAAAAAAGGTTGAGAATAGCTTGATTCAGTCTCCCTTGTTCACTGGGAAAACTCGTTCGTCTAGAATATTGGAGAAGATGGTCGCAACTGCAAATCTAGGCAAACCCAGATTGGAAAAACGAAACGCCCATATCTCCCAAATCCCTCACCAATTTCAAAAACTACTCAAGTTACAATTAAATGGGCGTGTTCTGGAAAAAAAAACCATGTTCTACAATTTTGAGATTCTTCTTAAAGTTTTCCCAAAAATCATGTAGGTCACTGTTGCTAATTATAGCACAATTTTGACCACGAGATTTGACCACGCGCTCGAGGTCCACATGTATGACCTGAGTGCAAACTAGTGGACACCAAACCATATCATAGGTATTTCCAACAAAACCCATATCTTCATCTTGGTCTTGGAGGTGCACATATACACTAAACATGGAGATCCAATACTAGAACTAACTCTTGATGCAATAAATGAACTGTCAAAAACCTTCATCGACGATATTAGTCTAAATCAATAAAAAAAAAGGAAATTATGATTATTAACAACATTTCATATCATCAAGCTTGTTATACACATTAACTAGGTAAATGTGGTAGTAGGCATGGTAAATGGGTGCAAGGATAAGACAAAAGGATACCAACTGATGGTGTAAAATATGTCAATTTATAGAACTAACATCTCCCCCATGCTTGAGGATTCGCATGTCCTCATGCCAAAGAAGTAGGAACTAGTAATTTTCTGGCTGTAAAATCCTCCCAAGCTTCTCCAACTTTATTGTCATGCTCGTTCAATCAACCTGCATTGCCACTACTATATTTTCCTCGAAATCTTCACCTAAATTTTCATAAATAAATCCTCTATTCTGCTCAAACTTCCATTAAGGACCAACAATGCAAACTACATTTTGAACTCTATATTACTAAATTTTAAAGGTCCACGGGTCATGAACATGCAGTGAATTAGGATCACTTCAAGAATAGATTAATGCAATGAAGCAGTACAAGTGTTCCTGCAATCTCTCCAAGGAACTCCACAAAGTTTCCCACATGAGATTTTAGCCACTAATTATAAACTTTTCATGATGACAATAAGTCACATAAGTCACATGGAGGTACATGGCTCATAATAAAATAGATGGAAATGCTTGTTCCTCTCGTAAGGAGTCATAAAGCACTAAATCAATTGCAATCAATATGATATTCACATCTTTGTTGACCCCAACATGTTGGACACTATTGCTTGGAAATAATAATTGAAGAGCAATTCTATGCAAAACGATATCATAGGTACTTGAGTTGTTGCTCATAATGACAAGTCTTAAATGTGTAGCTTTATCACTTTCCACCTTAAACTCTGTCACGAGGGACAAGATAGCTTGCATTACTAGTTTTTGTTCCAACCACATTCCTTTGTAAACCACGATTACAAAATATTTTGTATAAAAATCAAGTTGTATTCTAGAATCTTATGTTTTCTATGTGGCCAGGAAATGTTCTCCCTCCCATGTTTCTATGAGAGATCCTGAAATAACAAAGAAGTTCCTAGTATCAAGGGAAGAATAAAACATCAACATGGTATATGAAAGATAAACACATCTACATGATGAAAGGGTTCCAAATTACATAGCCTCAGACAAGGATTCCAAATTACCCATAACTATGCCTCATACAAGGGTTCCAAATTACTCTTGAATTCGCGGCTCTTAGCCTTTAGTTGCATTTTATTCGAATCTCGATCTCAACCTTGACTTTGGGGGCTACGTCAGCATCATCAATACTATCCTCAAAGAAGCCACTGATGTACTGGGCATGCCATCTGAGAATGATTTATTTAGCGAATTCGAAGCTCCAACAGAAAAAATAATTCCTCCATTCCAACAATACATAAGCCTCTCAAGAACCGTACTCTTGCGAAAATTCCCATAATTGTGCAAAATTGTCCAACCGAAACGGCCCATCATAGCTTCTCATATTTCCTACAACTGGTGCAGGAAAGAAGGAATGAGAGTGACACGTTCGGCCGAGGAAACCAACTCCAATGATTTCGATGCCTTTGACATATATGATTTCGTTAGATCCATCATGGATCCTGAACGCCCATACTCACTGGAACAATTTTAGCATTCTATTTGAGGAATCTATTACAGGGAATGAAAAACTTGGGTGCATATTGATAACCTTCACACCCACTGTTCAACGCTATATTATGGAAGCAATTATTGATTTGTGTTTAAATTGGTGAATGCGATACATATTGAGGCTCTCCATAAACATAACATTTTGCAAACCATAGTTGAAAAATTGTGGATTCTCAGGCCACTCCTTTCTCCTCAACCTCAAGTTAAAAAGAAGTAGGAGTTGTTGCGTTCACCTCCAAGATTCATCAACAAAGATAACAATGATAGTAGATTCCATCTCCAACATTTTAAATGTGTCATAGATTCAAAAGGTTGTGGAATGACAAATTATAGCCTGGATGTATCCATTTCACTGAAAATACAAGACTCATGAGGATCAATATAGATGCAGGATCCATCTTGTACCAATTTGCATTATGTGTTGGGAAGAGGGTTCCAACAATGAAAAAATACAATTTTTCTTAAAGAATTGCAGAAACTACTTCCATGAGAATAGATGCCACTACAGAACTAGCAAGAGACCATATCTCAAATGAAATCTCATCTCTACATGAGGAAAAATCTGTATCTGAAATAAACTCATTTGCAAGCTATCCTCTCATTTTGAAGCTATTCTTAATCTTGCTTTGCAAATCCATTCGTTTGTTGCAAACCTTCTATTAGGGATTTTGGGCTACCTTAAGCAAAAACGGATTTCAATACAAAAACATCAAGATATAGAATCTCGTAAGGTTTGAACAATTGGCTACTGACCTCATGTGCACCACATTTGACAAACCTGGTATCCTTCAAAGTAGCAAATACTGTGTTTTCAAACTAATATCTGAGTACATTCTTAATAATGTTCATTCTTTGTTCAAATCCAGAAAAACCAAACGTCACTATTAACTCTTCATTCTACAGCTATGGACATGAAGTGTCATGCCAACATTTATGCTTGCATGGCTCTCACCATCTGATTACTCAAGAACACTCATTCGAAAACCTTTTTGGAATATTAGAAGGACCATCAATGATGGTCAATACTTGCAAGAATTTGAATAAAAATCAGGGAAGATACAATAACAAAAGATGTAGGTGCCTCCACATATGTTGTCACTGAATTCAACAGAGGATCTTTACCTTTACCTCCGTATTTTTTTTCAGCACTTGAGGCTTCTTGACCATTCAACGAATTATTTTTCTGAACAGAAAGTGGATTATACCTCTCAAAAAGGAGTTGCATCTATGAGCTATGTACTTCTATGCTGGTTTAGAAATTGTACTACTATAACCCTCCCCATACACAATATACAAGTCTGCATAGGAAAAGAAAAGGTTGTACTATTTAGACACTTCACAACCATCAGTTGAGGAAACACAAAGGACACAATGGTGGGGGGTTTTGGAAAAAACAAAAGCAACAAATGTAATAGTGGTTATTGGTGGGATGTGTTAAAATTACAGAGGATAAGTGGTAGATCAGATAGAGTAATAAGCTTAGAATATCGTCTTTATGATAAATTTCCTTTATCTTTAATAGATTAGAAGGATTAGAAAACTCTTTACCTTGAGTTACCTTAATTCATTGGAGCTGATACTTACATACATGAACTGGAAATGAAGAAGTTACATGAGCTGCTATAGACTTGTCCAGCTGATGAAAGAAAGAAAATACATCTACAGATTTTTGGCATCCACCATGCAGTTCTGGTACCAAAGGAGAAGAATGTTGCTGCTGGCAAATTTTGCTGCTGCCTTTCAGATGTTTTCCAACTGTAGATTGTCTACATATTTTTACTTGTACAAAAATATGAAATAAGCCATTCCACCATACAAATATCCAACAAAAATCAACAAAAATATGCTATATGAATGGAGATCGAGCATGGAAACAAAGATCTCCTTCTTTTCAACAAGGCGCCTTGTCAACTTTTGGCATTCCCCTCTTATTCAGAAAAACATAAAAGGGTTGTTGCATTGTACTTTAAGCTATACCACTAACTATATGCAACATTTATTAAAATTTATTGATATACTATCCTACCCTACTTGAAAAACTGAAACCTTTTCTCAAGTGTAGGAGTATTTCCAGTGAAGCCATGTGCATAGCAGATTTACAAGAAAACTCATATCCAAGTATGAAAATTGTACCTCAATGGCTTCCCGGACATGAGAAGCCAGTTGCTCTCATGGAGATGATGCAAAGAAGTGTTGAAGGATCGAGGGGTATAGTGGCCTAATGATGGTTTGGAACCAAACTTCAATGTAATATTTGTTTCCTTGGCTCTCTCTAGCTGTCAGATCATGAGGTTCTTCTGAGAATTGGTCATCACACTATGTGATGCATAAGGGATTTGATGATAAACACACCAAAAATTCCTTGATCTCTGGCTCTAGTGTCTGTTCTCCATCTGATTTGGTCCATGACTCTTCTATCTGCTCACAAGGACTACTAAAAGAAACTTCTATATCCTCCTCTTCTGTAATATGTTAATGGATCTTTGATTCCTCCACTACTTCCTGAATTGCAGACTCATCCCCAGTAACAACTCTAGAGTGTGGGAAAGGATTTTGGAATATCCTTGTAGATGTATGTCCTCCTTCGCTCAACAAATTCTTGAGCATATTTACATTCTTTTGGATGGTATGCTAATCCATGTCTCACACATGGATTAGTGTATGGAGTTCTTAGAAACTCAAAAAAATAAATTTAATAAAACAAAGTAAATCTTTCACACCGCACAAGACAAATTCCAAAGAAAAACATGTATTCAGACCACTCATGTTACTGAGACCCTGTTATCACCAAGTTGTCTATTGACATGAGGAGATTTCTCTTTCCATGCATCAATCTGAAAGAAGAGTGGAATAAAAACACCATAAGTGCTCTAATCCCTTTAGCACCTCCCCGACAACGACGCCAAAAATGTGGATATATTTATATGTAATAAATTCCAAACTTCAAATCATCAACCCATGGGCTTGTAAGATTTGAGATGCAAGCACAAGAAATGTAGGATCAGAGTCTATGTTGACCTATCAAATAAATAATGGAAAATCAAACTACACCACATAGTTATATCCTTGGACAAGGGTTACTCAAATGTTGTTCTGGCACAAACCACAGTCTTTCCCAAGGGTTCTTGTGATAACTTATAAAGCAGATCAGTTCAGTCCTTCAATCTTCAGTGGATTCAACTTCTATGGTCAACTAAAAGAAAGCTTGAAATACAAAGATTGAAAATTGTAGGAAACATAAAGGCATTTGTCATCCAATCACCATGAATGCCATTTACACTTAACTGACTCAGAGTACAATATTTCACTACATCATTCCAAGAGTTCTTGTGCTTCCAAATGTATGTAATTAAAATAATGATCTTTGATTCCAAGCTATTGCATCTATGTATTGAGATAAATCAAAATACCGATAAGAAAAAGGTAACTAATGAATCTAGAAATGGAAATCAAACTTACTAGCTAACTGAGAATAATGAACACAATGCGTGTTGAGGAATGGGGATCCTGCCAAACCCAACAAACATTGAGGAAAACTTACAAACTAAGCGAGCACTTCAGATAGAAGTTTTACACACCTAAGTGTTGCACTTTTAAATTCCACACTTAAGTGTCGTAAGTGTCACAATTATCGCATTGTTAAATGTCACACTTAAGTATCGTAAGTGTCACAAGTGTCACAAATATTGTACACATAAGTGTTACATCACCAAATTTCACACCAGTGTCAAAATTTAATTGTTGTAACTTTTTCACCATGAGAAAAAGTATTTCATACTCCCTAGTCATCTTAAAAAATAAATATATCAGTAGGAAGATGAAATACCATATTTTTCCTTGAGATTTTGGCCTTAAATGAGTTTCATCACCCCCCTTCCCATATACAAGGAATGATTAAACATTGATCATCGCTCCCCTAGAGTGTATTAGGGAGCGATATTACCTAGTTCATCACCCTGTGCATAATTATGGGGGGCGTTGAAGTTGTTGCAACCTTCATGCCTTGATTTGTGAGGTGGTTTCCAAGAGTTCTCAATTGGTTAAGGGATTGGTTTGATCTATTTCCTATTCAAGGCAAGTTCAATCTTGTTGGTTGAGAAAAATACTCTTTTGACCACATACTCTCTTCAAAACTATCCTATGTTGTGATGCTTCCAAGCATATATAATGAAGGTCATGCTTGAGTAAAGGGAGAGGGAGAATTAGGAGCACCATACTTATGATTGTGTGAGATCCAAGGGGCTTGAAAGGAGAGCTTGGAGGATTTGTTGCAATGTCAAACTTGATATTGTAAGTGCTTCCATTTTGTTGGATTTACATAAATACATAACTTGGCATATTCCTCTCATGTATATGCGTTCAAGTATATGCTTGTCTATTGTTGTTAAGTTCATCATAGATAGATATATTTTCACTTAACAATAGGGTGTGGAAGAATGAGGTTTCTCTTTGTTCTTTGCAGGTATTTTCTTGCACCTAGGAGCTTGAATATCAAGGTCAAAGGCTGGAGAAATGAGGAAAACCGACGTAAACGGGTAAGTCATACATCTCTTCCTTCCTTTACAATTGTTGAAATAGGTTTATGGGGCAAGTAGCTCACCATTTGTTTTCTTATGTCTTTGATCAAGAGGGGTGTTTATCCAAGGGGGGTTTCACCTGTCTGCAGGGAGGACTTTACCATAACAGAAAATTGGTGACTCCATTGGGAAAGATATTTCATCAGTATTTCCTTGGCATATTCCATCCTTTTGAGTCTTTTTTTTTAATTGATATTTTTTATTTTGATGCTTCTTTGCTGATTTCTCCCCTTCCCTCATTTCCATTGGGAAGTTCACTAAGTCAAACACCTAATATTTTTATAGATATGGGAATTTTTTTGTCTTTTCCATCACTTCCAGGACTTCATCCCTCCCCCATAAGGGATTACAGAGTGATAATCCTTTATCATCGACCCCCCACAATGTCTTAGGGAGCGATATGCTCTTGATCATCTCCCTATCTGCATAGTTGCAGGAGCGATAGTACTTGTTCTGAGTGAATTTGGAACTTGTTTTTTTATTTGTTTTTCACTTCTTTGTCTCATGCCTCCTCATCAGAGCCTCTTCTTTCTATATGAGGCTTTGATTTATTAGGATCCAATGGTACTCATTGGCTTAATCCTCTTTGAGTCTCTTTTTATTTTCAATTGTTTTTAATGTACATCACCATATTGGGTTACCTGTGATCCTTAGATTGTGTCATTGGCATATTTGGATTGAATGTCAGTTGTTGTTGATCTGTAATGTTATGAACATTATTTCAAATTTCTGCAACTAATCTTTTTACTTTGCATTCAAATCTCTTATTTGAATTGAAAATTGTGCTCATGTTTTGGGATTTTGTTTGTTTATGACCTATTATAAAATTGTTTCTTGTTTTTAGTGGCAAGTATTGAGAGATTTCTTTCATTTGAGTTATTTTGATGCTTGTCGACCTACTTGATTGCATTTTTTGGTTTTCATTCTTTTTTTGTGCGATCCTTTGTGTTTTCATTTAGTTCTTTTCATCTCATTTGAAATAAAGAAATCAAAATAAGTTCCAATAAAAAAATTCATTGCATTTGAGAGCATTGGAAAATGAAAAAGTGATTTCATTCTAGTTAGTGGGTGGAGAATCATGTATCCTATAGTTTCCTTGACTCATATATCAAAAACCTTTTTCATTCAAAGAGTACTTCATGTTTCTTTCATTGAATGTTATGTTTTTTTCTTTGCTTTAGACCTCTTTCTCCTTTCTAGAGATAGGCTTCATTGAAACTAAAGATTGCATTCCATTCATTTTTTATTTTGAGGTATTCTTGGAGTTAGAGTGATAATACCATATATTCCACTTCCATTTATCCTTTTTATTATTATAAAATGATCAAAAGTATGAGTTGTATGGACTTGGTTGTAGGGTGGAGAGTAAATTATCCAAGGCCACTCAAACAAAACTAGGAACACTAATGAGAGAAAATGCATTATTGATGTGAAGTGTTTGTTGGTAAATATCCTATAACACAATATTCAAGTAGTAGGAGAATTCAAGAAGAGTGCCTGGATCGGTCCCCAACACTCTGTCTCGATGGGGTTATGTGAGTCAAGGGGGAAATATTAGTAGTGGAAATTCCTCAGGGTGACACCACTATCTGTGTTTCTTCGGGTCTAAGGCATTGGTATTACATTCCCTACCCATTAATATAATCCCTCTCCCATGACAATTCCACCCAACCACCAAGCACAAAGTGGTAGCCCTAGTTGATTTTCCTAGGTTATCTTCCCAAGTGACTGCAATGGTAGTACTATCAGTACCTGAGACAGATGTACAACACATGATTTTGGATCCTTAGGAGGCTACTTGGTTGTTTCTGGTACTTATACCTATGGAAGTCCATTACAGAGTAGTTGTGGGTAACAATCTCTCCTTTCTTGGTTGACAACCTCATCTCTTGTCTCCAGAAGATCCTTACTTCAATTCTCTCTATTACAAGAGATTTGTTTGTTTATCTTATCTTATAGGGACTTTGGAAGTGCGTGCTATTTTATTTATCAAACCCTAGTTTGATTCTGTATCTATTGAAACAGTTCTGAAGCCTGCCAATAAAGGAACCCCTTTGCATGGGGATCCTCGTCCTTTTCCTTGTTTTGGAAATATTGTTCCTCCTTTCATTGCTACATTGAGTCTTCCTAGATTCACTATAGGGTTACCAATATGTTTTTTTTCCACTCCGTTGATCCAAAATGCTCTTGGTTCCTCAAATGAAATCCCTACACCTCAATAACATCAACCTCCTGTTGACCCTTTTCCTTCTTTAATTGTTGGTTATTCTTCCCTTTCTTCCTCCATGCCCGATGAAATCCATGATGCTAGTAACCAAGCAACTAAGAATGAGAATAAAAGGAAGAACAAGGAAAAGAAAGATAAGCAACGTGACAATCAACCAACCATTATTAATCATGCTGGGAGTGCTGATAATGTTGAGAAGACTAAGAACATAGGTCACAAAACCAAGTTCCCTTTTAGTATTTGTAAGGGTGATCACCTTCTTAACCATTTCCCTAGTATTTTGAAGGTTTTATAGGTGTGGCCTCAGGGTTCCCAACAACCCATGTCACTAGCCTCTACAGGTCATGCTAGTGACGGTCCATAGACCAATGATAATAAGGTTTTGGGTAAAAAAGGTAAAGTCAAGTTTCCTTGTAAGTTATGCAAGGGAAGTCATCGTACTTACCATTTCCATTTTATAGAGGAGTCTTCATAATTTTTGGAAGATAATGTCCTTTCCCAACAAAAACCTTAAGTTGATTCCCCTACCCAACCTCTGGTTAATGAAGTGGTCAATAAGATTCAATATTTGGTTGACCCCACCCTTCTCTTATATATTGAATTGAATATCATTGATGTTTTATTTGTTTGTTCATATATTTTTAGACAAGGAAATATCCCGTCCATTTCAATGGAACCCCCTCCAAGTAATGAGGTCATTTTCTTGGATTGGAATAGTCTAGCAGAACCTCGTCTTCCTTCAATTATCCATTTCCAGATAATTGTGCAAGATGACAATAAGTACATATATTGCACTATCATAGATGAAGGGGAATCTGTTAGTATTTTATCCTCAACTACTTGGACATATTTAGGTTATGCTGAGCTTATGCTAGCCACTAATTGTCTACTAGATTTTAATAGAAGACCTAGTGACCATTAGGGATCCTTCCTCATCTACCCATCACCTTAGGAGGGAAAATTGTCTGTATTTTTGTCATGGTATTCGAAGGTCCCTTGGATTTTAATTTTCTCCTTAGGCGGGACTATGTCTATGCTATGAAAGTTGTAGTGTCCACACTGTTTTGAATGATGCATTTTCCCCATGATGGGAGCATAAAGATCATCGATCAAATTTCGTTTGTTACTCATGATCATTGTATGATTGTTGACCATCTGACTTCTTTGAATTTTATTCTCTGTTTTGAGCTTGAGAAAAATGAAGTAGACACTTCAAGCTTAGTATTTTTTCTTTCTCATGCTCATAAATACATGAAAATACATTACCGAGTATACTTTTATCAATTTTTTGAGCTCATAAAAATTTTACAAAAAAAGGACTCTTTGGAGTCTCCTTTAAGATATTTTTAGACTCTCTAAACATGAAAAGATGTCTGATTGAGCTTGTTTCCTTTCACACTCATTAAAAGGATTTGAAATGACATTTATTTAGTGTAAGTTTAACCCTTTTTCGGACCTGATGGAATAATTACGAAAAATGAACACTCTAGTCAATCCTAACTAGAAGAGTTCTATCTGGTATTATTTTACACTTTTTCGGGCTTGGGGGAATACATTTATGAAAACGAACACCCTTGGAGTCTTATTTAAGATCTTTTCAGACTCTCTAAACATAAAAAGACTGTCAATTTTACCTTCTTTGGGATCGTAAAATTATACATTGAAGGAACCATATGGGATCGAACCCCTCCTTCTTTGGGATCATTAATCATGTGATGAGAGACTCACCGAATATGAGCTATATCAAGCATTTGTTATCTTCCTCAAGCTCGTTGAAAAACAAAGAGGTACTCATCGTTCATGGTGGGGGAAAAATTTGAGGGAAGTGGGTCAGTTATTAGAAAACATTATGGTAGTTGTTTCTTATCACCGTTAAACATGGCACCTATTTTTGTCTTGTCTTACAGTTGGATAATTTGTTTTTCTCTAAGTTATACCAATCCTATGAGTCATTATACTCCTTTGGCTCACTCGAAGAGTACCCCAGTTATCATCGCACTATGTGTTGGTCTATCTCTAAATAGATTCAATGTTTTAAAGTCATTTGTTGTTCCTCACAATGTTTAAGGGAATTTTTATCCCAAATCAACTATTATGCAGTATTATCAGCATTCATCCTCGTTTCAATATGTGCTCATTTAATCCATTATCTTACATCACTTTCCTATGTTAGTTTTGTGTCGATGATGGGGGAAACATCATGGCCCTCCTTCAACGAGTCTATTCCTGTCGAATTCAACACATTATCTAAGAATTAGACTTAGAAACCAGTTGGTACCTTGGAACCTACACGCCTCAATGGAAGGTATCCTCACTTTCAATACTAGGTTTACAGTATTGGCCTATGATTGAATGATTCCACAAATGTTCGACTTCAACTCATTTATTCACATTCCTTGGGATTTACTAAAGTACCTTGGGAGTCATTTTCATCATTAATGATTTCCCTCACACTTATTAACTATATACATCAATGATCGGTAATCAATTGGTTTCTACCATGTTTGACATCAATACATCTATTTACATGGCTAGAATCATACTATTTTAGGATCGGGACAAAGACCCTGGGAACTCCTTAGGAACCTAGGTTGGAATGGAGACTATATAAGTACTTAGAATATTATAGTATAGTCATTATGTTGGTGATCTTACTGATATGTATGTTGTCACATAGATCCAATTTGTATTGTTCCATGGCTATGTTTTGTCATATTGTAGCTACATTGTGTATTCTTTCGTGGATACAACCTGAATGAGTCATGGAGATATTGATCCACATTGTATCTTTGGTAGTTATATCCTTAGTCAATGCTTTCCTTCATTCACAGTGTATTGGTCGATGACTATGCTTTGAGTCAATTTATTCCTAGAATGGGTGTAGTGTACCAGTTGCTCTGATACCAATTTGTAGTGTACCCTTTTCACTACCGAGGCT
>ML780805.1:920064-937872 GCA_009831015.1 Picea engelmannii
CCTATAACACATATGTACAATTGGTTTCATACATCAGGTTTATAAAGGGCTCGGCCTTGGGGACATTACAATGGGTATGCCTACCTCAGGGATAATACATTTATATTTATTGATGTTTGCTTGCAGATTTCGCCCGACTCTCTTATTCCAACACCCTCTCATACATATTTTTTACAAATTGTTTCCTCCATCATCTCTTCTTCTGACTTCACACTTTAGGGGGAATCTGTTACACACCTACGTGTCACACTATTAAATGTCTCACTTAAGTGTCATAAGTGTCACAAGTATCACAATGTTAAATGTCACACTTAAGTGTCGTAATTATCGCAAGTGTTGCAACTATTGTACACCTAAGTGTCACATCACCAAATGTCACAAATAAGTGTTGAAAATAAGTCTCATAGTTTACCAAGTGTTGTAAATTTGTCACCATGAGAAAAAGTATATCATACTCCCTAGCCATATTGAATAAGAAACCTATCAACTGGAGGATGAAATACCATCTTTTTCCTTGATATTTTGGCCTTAAGTGAGCTTCATTTCCCCCCTGCCCATACACAGGGAGAGATTAAACCTTGATCATCACTCCCACATAGTGTCTTAAGGAGCGATAGCCCCTGGTTCATCTCCCTGTGCACAGTTATGGGAGGGGGGGGGGCTGGGGGCGATGAAGTTTGTGTAACCTTCATGCCTTGATTTTTGAGGTGGTTTCTCTGATTTCTCAATTTTTTAAGGGATTAGTTTGAGAAATGTCATATTAAAGGCAAGTTTAGTATTGTTGGTTGATACAAATCCTCTTTTTACCACATTCTCTCATCAAAACTATTGATGATTGCAGCTGTGTGAGAGATTCTCCAGGATACAAAACCGAGAGAGAGCCCCTGAGAGGGGTGTGTGGTTCCTATTTGAAACAGAGCTAGAACATAGAGATAAACTCCTCCTTACAGAGAGTTGAGAAGAAATCCAGATGATTCTCCTGTGTAATGCACTGAGAAAGGATATCTGTAGAGATGGACGTGCCTGTGGCTGAGCACAAGGTGAATGTGTCAATTCCCAAAGAGTTGGGTGCATCATCATGAGACAAAGATGAATATGATGTATTAGCCTCCTTTGAGAAGAGAGTTGATGATGAACTCAAAATGAATCTCCTGTTTAATTCAGTGGGAAATAAGATCTATTGAGTGGACATGTCTATGGACGACAACATCTGAACATGATCCTAGTGGCTGAGCATTAGTGAAGAGTGGCTCTTCTGTGTAATGCAGTGAGCTAGAGATATGGACATCCCTATGGATGTTCCCCTAGTGGTTGGGCACTAGTTGGTGTATGATATCCCTTGTTTTATTGTTTAAGAGTCATACCTTCCTCTAACCCTAATTGTAATGTAAAGGGTACAGGTCGAATCCATCTTAATGTAATTGATCATTAATGTAAAATATAATTAATCTGGTTAATATTAATTATATTGTGAGTTAGATAGGTCAGCCGTGTTGTGCCAATATACACTTCTCTTGATAGGTCAATTCTAATATAAGTAAAGGTAGATTCCCCATTCATGAATCATATCTTTTGTGTGAGTTTGGAAATTTCAGCAAGTACATCTACTTGGGAAAAATGTGCACCTCTCTTGGGTGCTAGTCTTCTAGGGTTTGTGAGCACCCTTTTGTGTGCTAGGGTTTCTTGGTGGTGTAGGTATTTCTCTTGAATAAGATAGAAAAGGATTGGTTGTGTTTTCTTCCCTTGTTGATAAGGGTTTCCCAGGATACTTCTTGTGTACTGGTGCATGGTGTTTGTTGTTGTGATCTTGGTTGCTGCAACAAATTGTCTATGGTTAAAAAAAAATGATAAAATGGAATGAGCTTCATGCTTAAGCCTATATTATTGAAAAATCAACATGGTATCAAAGAATAGGTCTTGAAGAACCCATTGCACAAGCAATTTTCAACCATCTTCTCTCTATTGCAAAACCATATGGCCCTCCTAGCGTTTCCAGAAATTTCGTATGACCTACCTTTCTAAGAGGTTTAAACACTAGGAAATTGGAAATTGGGGCTAAAAATACCATAGGAGTGTATGGCCTCCTTAATTGCACCTCCAACAAGCTTCAGATTGAAATTCCGAGCATTTTGAAATTTTCACCCTAGGGTTTCTAGGGTTTTGCTAATTTCTGCAGAACTTTCAGTATGAGGGTTTCTGAAACTCATTGAAGGAGCTCTTCATCTCACTAGTGTTCTCGTATATTTCAAAGGCTTAGTTTTGGTAGTCATAAGTCCAACAAAACCTAAAAGTGTTGCCTAGCCTTGTCGTTAGGTTTTCTAGCCCAGTTGACAAGGGGTTGTGAAGAATCTAAAATTATGATGAACAAAACTATGATGGAAGATAAGTTTGATGGATCGAGCAACTTCAATTTCCTGGAATACAAGAATTCAAAGGAAGACTTATTGTGGGTGATACAAAAAGGTAACACTGTGACTACCTCCTTTATGAAGATTTCGGAGGACAGAGATCAACCATGTTCCATTGGAGAAATCACATCAACACCCTAAGGTATGTACTTGTATATATATTATTTGTATCATTGACATGAGGGTAATTGGAGGAAGAAGGAACCTTTTGTTGAAGACATGGATCTAGAAGGATCTCAGTGTATTCAAAGGAACAACACACTAGAACTGAAAACTCTAGGTTTGATTGTTTTAATTGTCATTCCTCTAAACTATATTTCTAAAGTTTTCTACATTACAAGTAGGAGTTGTAGTTGTCACAACAATCCTTAAATTATTTTGATTCTAGAGATATACTCATTATTATCCTTTAGGAGATATTCTTGTTTTGGTTCCTCTTGTTTTCTTGTTCCAGACAGGTTAAGAACAAAGGAAGATGCTTATCCTTCAGAGGGAGTCAAAACTATTTGAGAAAGAGGAAGAATAGAACCATCATTGAGACAACCAATGCAATAATGCATGATCAGAATATTTCTATGATTCCAAGGGAATAAGCATGCATGACACAATATATTTTCAAAACAAGAGTCTTCACCAGACTTTGAAAAATATAAATCCCATAGAAAATTTCACCGGAGTGAAGCCTGAGATTGAACACTTCGGGATATTTGGGTACCCAGTGTATTTTCATGTACCCAAAGAGAAGAATTCCAAGCTAGATAATTTAGGGAGAAATGATACATTTATGGGATAAACAATGAATCTTTGAAGACATTCCAGATCTACATCCTTGGTCAGAGAAAGGTTGAGACAAGTAGAGATGTTTTCCTTGAAGAAGAGATATCCCTTCAAATATCTAAAGAATCTTAGATGGAGATTGACAATGAGACAATACCTTCTCCCCCTTCAACATTTCATAGGGAGACAAACATTATTCCAATTGATCCAGTTGCTCCAGTTGATATGTCCATAGATATTGCAGTAGGGCATAAAATTCCTCCCTAGGCTCACACTGCAGGAGGTAGAGGAACATACAATCCCCTCAAGGAACATCTCGAGAAAGAAAAAGATATTTTAAAGATATCATTCAGTCATGAGCCACTTCATTGATTTTGAGCCTCCTTGTATTGGAGAAGCAACATGTATCTAAAGATGCCATAAGAAAATAATACTAGTATATATTAAAATAATGATGTATAAGATATTGTTCAAAGACCAAAAGGGAAGTATGTGGTAACTTCCAAGTTGATCTATAATATCAAACATGAAGCTGATGGAAGTGTCAAGAAATATAGAGCGAGATATATAGCCAAAGGATTCTCAAAAACAAAGGGAGTTGTCTATGATGAGACACTTGATCCAGTAAGCCCGATACACTTTCATCCGTACTACCATTCATGAGTTGGAGACTATATCAGATGGATGGATTCTTGATGAGTTTGGTTTTCAACAAGAATATTTCTGATCCAAATCTATATTATTACAATGTTGGTGACGAGAGCTTGATTTTGATGACTTATTCAGAAATCCTTGTTGTTGGATACAAGTAAGATTTGACTTCTGATTTCGAGATGAAGGATATGAGTATGATGCACTAATTCTTGGGACAAGAAGTATGACAGAGGACTGATGAGATTTTACTGAGTCAAGGAAAATATACAGTCAAAATATTAAAGAAGTTCAGTATGACAGAATGAAAATCCACGATGAGGGATTTGAAGAAAATGAATGATGATGATTCATATGAGATTTATCCATAGCTGATTGGATCAATGATGTATCTAGTTAACACAAGACTTGATTCATGTTATGTAGTGAATGTACTTAGTCATTCCATGAGTCAGTTGAGACAGGATCACTGGACAAAAACAAAACATGTATTGATATATCTACGAGGCACAATTACATATGGCCTATGATATGTCTCCAATGTGGACTTGTGTTTGTAGGAATATCCATAATGGACAAAAAATATAGTGGAACAGAAGAGCACATCCGGTTGTTGTTTTACCGTGAAGTTTTCCATGGTTTCCCAATGCAGTAGGAAACAAATCCCTATGGCCTTGAGTACCACAGAAGTAGAGTATATATCATTGAGTATGTGAAGTAGTGCGGATTCATAAAATTATTATAGATTTACTTGATCATGAGATGGATTCTATGATTATAACCAGAGCTATGTGAAGCTCTTTGACAAACTTGTTTTTCATGATAGATCAAAACACATTGAGATAAAACACCACTATATCGGAGACATGATGTAGAGGAAAATAGTACACATGTAGTACCTTCCTACACATGAGAAGATTGCATACATCTTCACCAAACTAGCTTGGTGAAGGATACCTCCCTAGTTGAGAGGGAGTGTTGATAACTATAGCCAAGAACAAAGTTCAAAATACATTTGTGTGAGACTTGGCATGATGAAGAATGCCTCCCTAGCTGAGAGAGAATGTTGATGATTGTATCTATGTGAGACATTATCTAGGACACAAACCTAAGATAGAGCCCCTGAAAGGGGTGTGTGGTTACTATATGAGACTGAGCTGGAACATAGAGATGGTATCCTCCTTACATAGAGTTGAGAAGAAATCCAGATGATTCTCCTGTCTAACATAGTGAGAAAGGAGATCTGCAGAGTTGGGAGTGCCTGTGGCTGAGCACAAGGTGAACGTGTGAATTCCCAAAGATTTGGGTGCATCATCATGAGACAAATATGAATATGATGTATTATACTCCTCTGATCAAAGAGTTGATGATGAACTCCAGATGACTCTTCTGTGTAATGCAGTGGGAAAGAATATATGTTGAGTGGACATGCTTGTGGACGAGCACATGTGAACGCGATCCTAGTGGTGGAGAATTAGTGAAGAGTGGTTATTCTATGTAATGCAGTGAGCCAGAGATATGGACATCCCTATGGATGTTCTCCTAGTGGCTGAGCACTAGTGGGTGTATGAAATCCCTTGCTATAATGTTCCAGAGTCATAACTCCCTGTAACCCTGATTGTACTGTAAAGGGTATAGGTTGGCTCCACCTTAATGTAATTGATAATTAATGTAAAAGATAATTAATTTGGTTAATATTAATTATATTGTTAGTTAGAGAGGTCGGCCCTATTGTGAAAATAGACACTTCTGTTGAAATGTCAAGTCTAATATAAGTAAAGGTAGATTCCACATTGAGGAATTATATTTTTTGTGTGCGTTTGGAAATTTCAGCAAGTACATATACTTGGGAAAAGTGTGCACCTCTCTTGGGCGCTAGTCTTCTAGAGTTTGTGAGCACCCTTTTGTGTGCTAGGTTTTCTTGGTGGTGAAGGTCTTTCTCTTGAAGAATATAGTAAAGGATTGGTTGGGTTTTCTTCCCTTGTTGAGAAGGGTTTTCCAAGATACTTCTTGTTTACTTTTGCATGGTGTTTCTTCTTGTGATCTTGGTTGTTGCAACAAATTGTCTATGCTTTAAGTAAAATGATAAAATGGAATGAACTTCATGCTTAAGCCTATATTAATGAAAAATCAACAAAAACTATCCTATGGTTGTGATGCTTCCAAGCCTATATAATGAAGACCATTATTGAGTAAAGGGAGAGGGAGAATTAATAGCATCATAATTATGATTATGTGAGATACAAGGGAATGGAAAGGGGATCTTGGAGGATATGTTGCAATGTCAAACTTGATATTGTAAGTGCTTCCATTTTGTTGGCTTTCCATTAATACATAACTTGGCCTATTCCTCTCCTATATATGTGTTCAAGCATATTCATGTCTATTGTTGTTAAATTCATCATAGAAAGATCTATTTTCACTTTAAAATATAGTGTAGAAGAAGGAGGTTTCGATTTGTTCTTTGTAGGTATTTTCTCGCACCTAGGAGCTTGGATATCAAGGTCAAAGGCTGGAGTAGTGAGGAAAACCAATGTAGAAAAGGTAAGCCATCCATATCTTCCTTCTCATTATAATTGTTGAAATAGGTCTAGAGGGAAAGTAGTTCACCATTTGTTTCATTCTGTATTGGATCAAGAGGGATATTTATCCAAGGGGGGTTTCACCTCTCTGTAAGGGGAAATTTACCATAAGAACAAGACAAAATATCTGCGACTAATTATTATTGAAATGAAATAGAGTTTACAAGTACTCAAGCATGAATTCAACCTCCTCCTTACAATAAACCTCTTTACAAAGTTGCCAATACTAAATCATCCCTCCTCCTCTGTTCTATGGTTGTTTATATACAAAGTGGAGCAATGGAGTATATCAAAACTAATTCCCTCAAATAAGAACTGTCAAGGCATTATTAGTTTTCAAGATATTTGTTTTCTCATGTTTAATGGATATTTGTTACAAAAGTAGCTTATGATCCGGTTACAAATGATTTTGTATGACATAAAAAGGTTGAGAATAGCTTGATTCAGTGTCCTTTGTAGGTTGGGTGCACCCATTCATCTAGAAGATTGGAGAAGATGGTTGCAACTGCAATTCTAGAAAACCAAAATTGGAATAATTCCCATATATCCTAGATCCTTCATTATTTTCGAAAATCGCTCATGATATAGCTAAATGGGCGTGTTCGAGGAAAAAACCCATGTTCTGGAATTTTGAGATCCATCATTGTTTTCCAGGAAATCACGTCTGAAGGTCATTGATACTAGCTCTGGAAATTTTTTTACCATGAGATTTGACCATCTGATGGAAGTCCACACATGTGACCTAGGTGAAAACTAGTGAACAAAAAACCATATTGGAGGTATTTCCAACAAAACCCATATCTTCATCTTGGGCCTGGAGGTGCACATATACACTAAACATGGAGGTTGGGTATCATAACTGAACTATTAGTGTAGGATCTAAACTGTCAAAAAAATTCATTGGCGAGATTGGCATAAATCCTTTCTAATTTATTAAAAACAAAGGAATTTATGAATATTAACAACATTTCATGTCAACAAGCTTGTTATACACATGAACTAGGTAAATGTGGTAGTAGACATAGTAAATGGGTGCAAGGATAAGACAAAAGGATACCAATTAATGGTGTAAAAGATATCAATTTATTGAAATAACATCCCCTATGTATAAGAAATAACTCCCTTTGATATTCCCTTGGTCCAAGAAAAACATTGGGATAGGTCACTATGAAGTTTCCCTAGATCTAACTAAATTTATTTCCTTTTACACTAGAGGGAAGATAGACATACCTTGTTAATTGAAGGTTGTACTTATCTATCCTAGATGATGTAGCTCTAGAGCTCCAACTCCAACTCCTATGATATTCCTTCTACACACAAGTTACAAAAAAATACCAATCTACAAACCCTTTCAAGCATTAGGAAATCCAAATCTATTCCAGATTTAATATAATATACCCAAAGTAAGATTAAATCTACCATACAAAACTGAATGCAACATATTTGGGGAGGGGAAAATCACACACACACAAATCAAATGAAGGAAAAATACATCAATGTATTCATACCTCGAGTCATGATGCAATCATCCTAGTTTCTTACTCCATCTCCTCCCTAGCCCTCACACAAGCAAGGTTGACTTGATATGAATATCAATCTCTATAGAAGTGCTCCTCTACAATTTCTGCAACATGTACCTACAAATGATTCCTGCTCCTCTCTCCCATGGAATTCCTTCTTTATACATATTGGTGGAGGAGGCTGGAGGATTCTTCTAGATCTCTAGAAATTAGTGAACCTAAACTAGATTGAGATTTCTCAAGCTCATATCACAAGAGAAACAACTCACCTACTGTTGATCTCCTTGAAACTCACCAAATCTAGAAGTCTATAAGGGTGGTCACAGGTTGTGAATAGTACATCCAAAAACTGGTAACAAGCTTTCCATGATGCAGATAGTGACTAATACCACTCTACAAAGAAATTGGGGTGTGACTGCCCTCAAAATCACTGAAAAATCCAGGGAAGGAGAGTGTGTCTCAACAATGAGGCATCAATGGGTCCTCCATGAATCTCTAGGGTGGAAAGTAATGCTATAACATATTCCACTTTATGTATGAGGTCATAAAAGGAAATAATGGCCAAAAAAAATTACATTAATGGTCAACAATGTGAGGTAGCATAAGGAGGGAGCTAGGACATCAAGAAGCCAAGGAGTTCATGGAATCATACACCAGGTTGAAATATATAGATCATCCTTGAGGTAGGCATACCCATTCTCAAAAGAGAGACAAATCATGGCCGCCAACACCATACATTGCAAATTCATGAAATGAAATAAAAGACTATGGCCAGGAAAAGGTACACAGTGATTCTGTGTCTTCAAATAGATCACAACCATGGGAAAATACAACGTGGATCTATGTCATAGTATGCATCAAGAAGACATCGAGCACCAATGAGAGCACCCCCAAAGTATTAAAAGTACTCATACAATAGTGATATACTCCATCACAACTTGGAAGGGTTACCATGAATGAGTGATGTGGCCCCAAACCCAAGGTATTTGTCCAAAAACCTGATGGTACGATTCTATAACATGCGAATAAATGAGATGATGTCGAGCATGGTAGAAACCATTTGATTATTAATCATTAAGGTATACCATTAACAGACTCAAGGGGACCCACCAATAATGGACCTGAAGGTATGTAATATCCCCAATTATAATCCCTATAATTATAATGTAATTGTGTTATTATTAATTAGGCTAGTGAGCCTATATGGTTGAGAAGGATAACTCATATTGGTTTATATGGCCAAGGGCCAAGCTATGTAAAATGTACATTAAAATAATTAATAAATATGAATCATTGGCTATGGTAAAATCGGGAGGATAATGATGGGGGGATGTGATTCCACAAGTGAGGTAGGATAAAGAGGGATCCAAGGGGTCACCCATTTATATTAATTCATCCATTTTCATTATAATGTTTATCCACCTTTGAAATATCAAGAGAGATATTAAAGTTATGTAAGAGTGGTAGGTTGGATAGGTCAACTCACCAGTTTATCATAGCATGGGATAAGTAAATCTAATTTTTTGGAAATGTGTGATTCAATCTTGCATGAGAAGAAAATGAAATTTGAGTTCATTTTTGAGTTAGTTTTTCATCTTGGTTTTGGGGAGAAAGAGGAGGATTGAGTGGTGGAAAAAGAGCACCAACCATGGTATGATTGAGAAAAACCATTATTGGGTTGTGTTTTGGATTAAATTGGGGCATGTGTGCCTATAATAAGGAGACTATAAGCCCATGAAGGCATTTTTTTTTAGGAAATGGATCAAAATCCTTGAGGTGGATGTTGTGAGAACTCTTGGAACAACAAAGAATTCATAGAGTCCCTAGTAGATAAAAAGTTAGCATGTTCCTGCTATTAGTTTTGTTGTGTCAAAAATAATTTTTTAAGTGGGTTTAGTAGGCAGGGGTTCATTACAAGTGGTATCAGAGTCAGGTTACAACATCGGGCTTGGAGGGTCTACTACAACACACACACATTTTGTATTATGTTTTAATTGGGAAGGAAATTTTTGGAATAGAGCAAAGTCCAAAATTATTGGGTGTAGTTTAGCTAAAATTGACATGGGTATGTTGGGTTTATGAAATTAGCAAATGGGTTTTGTTCTTGGAGGAAAAAATTGTTGAATTTGGGGTAGTCACACAGGTTCTTGAGGATGAATTTGAAGTTCACCTAGAAGATAATTCGAGGTAAGAAACCCCTCAAAGTTTTATTATTTTGTTGGATTTTGTATTGCATAGGTCATATCTGTTTATTAAAGGGTTGAATGTGACTTGGAGTGATCTATTTTATCCCTAGAGGACAAGTTAAGGTATTCACAATAATAATGAGCTCGAAAAATGCAAAAGTTGACTAAGTGTCGAAATGATGGAGCCGTCAATACACTGTGTATTGATGAATAAAGGATATATTCATTGATACATTGATGAAGAATGGAGAGATTTGTTGATACACCAACAAAGGATGAGCCTTAGAAAGTTGTCAGTAAAGAAGGAAAATATTCCACTCAAACATCAGAGGAAAAGGTATTTAGGCCACCGACAAAGGAAATGTCAGTGTGAAACAGATCTTTGTCATCGATACATCAAGGAAAAAAAATATTTTCATCACCGATACACCAACGAGGAAAGAAAAAAGTGATCAAATCATTGGTGAGAAAATTAAGATTCGTTGCCAATATGTTAGTGAGAGGATGAATATTTTTTCATCGATTGTTATAGCCTTAATTTCCACCCTACATGGATAAAGGGGAATACAACAAAATATGAAATCCAAGAAACAAATCTAGCTTAATATTTAGGTCACTTTTGCATAGTGTCACTTGACATACATGGAGAACAAGCGACGTGTCACTAGTCGGCTATAGTGAAACCAAGCACACCCTTTCTAACCTTCTAGATTCACGAAGTTTCGAAGAGGCAAGTGAGGGATGAGTTGGTTATTCATGGCATGATCCTTGGGACTCACATCAATTGATTATACATTGGTCTCTAGAAGATATAGAAGCTCTCCCAAGCCTCTTCCAAGGATCTATATAAAGAAGGAAAAAGTTTAGAATGAGGATGAAGAATCATTTATCAATATATACTTCCAAAATTCAGAGGTGCTTCTCCATATACATCAGCTACAGTGATGTTTCCTAGCTTGGTTGAAGAGATGAGGAGGAGAAAGGAGTAAGGAGTAAGGAGTAAAGGGGAATGTATCTAAACTAAGAGGTAAATGTATTTATGCAATTCCATTATTCAAATTAATAGATCATTGGTTTTCCCCTACAAATGTTTGTTTTTATGTATAAATGTTCAGATCTATTTTTTTTTTATTATAGACTAGGTTAGTTCTAAGCTAGATCTGAGATTATAACACTAAGAAGAGAAGTAGGAAGGAATTTTTTTTTTTTTGTGTGTAGGAATTAGGTTTTAGAGGTTGGAGCTATAAGTTCAGGACTGCAACAGCCAGGATATACGAAGGATAACCTTCACGAAAAGGTATGCTATTTCCACCACTTCTTAACTTAATGATGAGTCAGATTGCCAGAGTCTAAAGGAAATCAAAAGACTTATATCCCTATGTATTTCTAGTATCAGTAATAAAATACTAGGGATATCTAACTAGGCACTCGTAATATTTTATCCATAGCAGAACCAATGACTCCACTAGGGAAGGATATTTGATTCTTCACTAGTTAAGAATCCATTGCCTTTTATCCTCTATTTTGATTTGGTTGTTTTCTTCCCTGATGTTACCTTAGAGGTTGGATCCCTCATATTTGATTAGATATGAGTTAGATCTCTCTTTTTGAAAAATTATGCAAGGTGTCTCTTGTTGAACTACTGTTGATTAGAGACGTGTCGCATGTTGCAGGTCATCTAACCCATGACATCCCCTGTAAATTTGGAAAATTATAGAATTTCCATATTGTTGTGATCAAATCTAATTTGGGTGGTCTCATGGGTCTATGATTGGTCTTTATTTCTAGATCTTGTCTCTGATTGAGTCTTTTTTTCACACCATTTTGGTTTAAAGTGTGTTTGTGTGGCTTTCTTGCATTTCTTGTTTAAGCTTGTTTGTTGTCTAGTGATCCATTGAAATTGGGAAGTGCACCCAATAAATCTGATAAAATTTGGTAGTGTCCTGTATCGATTGCATTTGGTTAGTTTGTCCTCTTGTTATTGGTGTTCATTACTAGGTCTAATTTCATATGTAAGTTTTGGGTGAGATTATTGTAGAGACATTGGGGTGGGATTTTTAACATCACTATCAATTTCTTACAACCCTTTCTTGTTGATTGGTTGGTTTTTCATTTGTAGATTCTATTCTTGATTATATTAAGAAACTATTTTCATCATATTTGGAAAAATAAACAAAAGATATTTGCATGCTCACAACCTTTTGAAGCATTAAGAGAAAAGTGCATTGTTGAAGTGTTTAGTTTGAGATCTTGTCAAAAGTTTGGATCTGATTTGTTTTGCATGATTTGTTGGTGTTTGAAAGGTTTAATTTCAAAGTTTACAAAGGAAAAAATATATTCTCCCTCCCATAGTCAAAATTCAACTAATTAAACAAGTGCATTAACTTTTTTTCATTGCTTTGTTTGGGTAAAGAGTAAACACCATAAAATTTTCATCCATTTTCCCTTTGACATAAAAACAACCATAAGAAAAAAAATCACAAATTAAAATCACTTAAGCCCTTTTATTTGTTAGAAAACCAACATTAGATAGGTTTTAGGGCCTTGGAATAGGATTGGGGAGTGAACTCTCCAAGGCCATCAAAATGAAACCTAGAAGTCATTAAAGAGTGTAAAACCCATTGTTGTGACTGGTGTGTTGGGATGCTCCTCTAACACAAGAGTTAAGCATGAGGTCGCATTGGGGAAAGTAGCGATATTACCCCTCTCTTCTTGTTTTGGTGTTTGCAGTATCGCTTTGATTACTACATATACATGGGTTTTGTTGGTGCCACACCTTTGTGTGAGGTAAAACCTTCAAAGCTTCGAGCTTAGTTACCCTACCCTTACATGTGGCCGGGCCTATGACTGTTCGCCCGATCATTCCTAGGGAGCTACAGAGGTGACTGTAGGTGGGACATGCATGTAGTACCTTGGGCATACGTTCATTCATGGTATGATTTCCTCGAAGGGTACTCATCTTAATAAAGGGTTCGTGTGCCAATCAGGTTTGTTTCACGTCATTCATCATAACTACACCTAATACCTTTTGTTAGCACTAGAAGTCACACTTAGACTGTTGTAAGTGAAATCCCAGTACCCATAAGAATATAAATGGATTAAATTGGTTTGAGTAGGTGGATCATCAAGACTGAGAAAAAAAGGGAGAAGGAAGAAAAATGCAGATCAATAGCCTACATCATTGGGCAATGGAGTCATAAGCAGTCTACAGATTGAAGGAAATCAAGCTTCCTATCAGATAAATAACTTGTATGATGATGAATGAAAGAAAGAAAGAAAGAAAGAAGGGTCAACATATAAGTGAACAAATCAGCCTCACACCCTTCTCAAATGATAACATCCACTAGTCTAAACGTTCACTAATTGGAAATCCTTTCCAATAATGAATGTGAATGCTTAAATATAACATGTAATAAACTTCTGCAACAAATCCTTTACCATAGAAATATCATACATAATATTTATAATCAAACCTACATTAACAATAATCATATTCAAGCAAGATAAAAAAATATATGAACAATAAATAAATAACAATTTGATATAATAGATCTCATGAGTTATTAATGGAAAAAATATTTACAAACCAATCGCTTAGGCTTACAAATGAGCACACACAAGGAAATTGCGTTGCTCCAACTCTCTCAAAATATTTTTCCATATCAAAATCCCTCTCATATATAGTGAATTATATATGTCTACCCTAAGGAGGTCGAAACCAAGGAGATACATAGGATCCTCCTCCATTTAGGATTCTTGTTACAAAAGATTCCAACAAAAACCTAACAAATTGCTATTTTTTGGGATCTTGTCTATTTCGATAAATGCCTTTTGAAACAGGTCATTTTGCTGAATATGGAGATGAAAAGAATGTCCCTCATGTCCAACTAAATACTAGGAGACCATTCGAAATTTTCTTGACAGATGGCATCTTTCCCATCGCTCGTATTTTTCATACTGTTAGAGTTCACAACGCCTATGACAACATGCGCTGCGAACTTTCCTGTAGGTTATGATTTTGTCTTTTCTCCCAAAATACGAACTGGGTCAGGCTAATTTTTTTTCATCAAGTCAAAAACATCATGTTTTTCCTCCACACCAAATTTCAGAGGAAACCACATTGGTATTAAAAATTTATGATTAAAACAATCCTCTGTTGTGTGCTAATTTCTTACAAATTGTCATAAATTCCCAGTTCGCAACGTTGATGTTGGGAACTTTCCTGTAGCAGTCTATTTCACTTTACCAAGGTTTTTATCATCTCAAAATTATATCAGGTGTCCATATATGCTGCAAAAGCTTCATTATATTGATATATGACTTAGAGGAAAACACCACAAGTGATACTCATGTCTTACGACTCATAGCCATCACCCAAAAATGTTGTAAAATGCATGAAAACATAAAATTTGGGTTTTAATGACTGAAATGTTTTCAAAAGGCTGAATTTGTCCAAATATTTTATGCACCTTACTATATACATATTGAGTTATGAGACAAGACACTCTTCCAATAGTAGGAATAAAGAACAAAATCCGAGAGTAATCATAAGAGGGAGACAAGTATCAATTTTCTGCTAAAACAGGGCCATTTCATGAATATAAATATCAGTTTAACAACATGATAATTTTTTCAACCTTAAGATTTCTTTAGAAGATGTCCAAAAATACATTTCAAATTATACAAGGATGCAGATCCATTCTCTCAAAATTGATCCTTTTAAATATGCAGAAAATAAAGGTTCCAACAATGCTGGAATAAAGGGTTCACAACACCCTGTTTGTAGCCCCAGTTCACAGCGCTAGGTAAAATTGATGGGAAAAAATAAATTATGAGAAGTGGGAATGGCGAGTGATTTCATAAAGTATCTTGGTCCAGTGGAAAAGGTTCAAAATATCATTGAGGTGAATTTGGGAAACTGGCAACAAAGTGTTTGACAGTTTGCAGCGCCAAGAGATAAACTAGCCATAAGCTTCTCTCAACCTTTAAACAACATGATAACCCTCATGGAGTACCTGGTATACCTGATATTGATGAATATATATTAGAATTTGACCAAAAGTGTTTGCAAACTATCCAACCTCCATTGCTCCTCTTCATCCAGTTCGCAGTGCCAGTTCATAGCGTCTGTCTACCAGTTCGAAGGGCCAATTTGGAGCACCTATCTACCAGTTCGCAACATCTAATTCAAACATGAATTGCATACTTCAAGGAGAATTTTATAATATCCTATGACATAATCCTTGAAGAAGTGGGTAAATGTAGGCTCTGAAAATAGTGAAATCCTCTTTGACACAATCCTTTAATTGCAATGATGACAAAATAATGCATGAGGTACCTAGAGTACACTGCGAACTCTCCTAGTGAGTTGGAAACACATACACCCAAATTTGAATTGAAACTTAAACGAATATATTATGACAAAGGAAACTTTGTGTAAAACTTGGAGGTGTGACATGTCAAGGTAAAAAATGTAAAAATCAAAGGTGTGACTCATTTTGACCCCTACAATTCTATGTGCTAACACCTTCACTAGCCAGTCTTGTGGGGAATTCATCTCCCCCATAGGGTTGGTTTTCATAAGGCTCCTTGAACCATTTATTTTCTTTTTTTTATCCTATATTTGTACATAGGGGTGTACTCTTTGGTTTAGATTCTACATCGACATTAGGTTGAATTGTGTTTCAATTTGTACATATTATTTTCACCATGGATGAATCACCATGCTAGTCCTATCGATTACGAGGACTAGAGACAATCATGGAGGTACAACCACCTCTCACGAAACATGAGATAGGTGACCAAGAATTTGAAGAGTCCCATATTGGGTTTGAAAATACTAGTCTGGTTGAAGTGGAAGTGGTCAATCAAATTCCTCCACCAAATTTTAATCCTCATTTAACTAATCCTAAATTACATGTACTTATCTAGGTAAGGGATATTTTTAGCGGTTCCATGTCATCAAATATATCATATCCATGTGAAAATACAATGTGGATCTATGCCATAGTATGCATTAGGAAGACATCATGTACCAATGAGAGTGCCCCCAAAGTATTCAAAGTACTCATACAATAGTGATATACTCCATCACAACTTGGGAGGGATAGCATAAATGCGTGATCTGACCCCAAACCCAAGGTATTTCTCCAAAAAATCGATGGTACAATTCTACAACATGACAATAAATGATATGATGTTGAGTATGGTATAAAACATATGATTACCAACCATTGAGATATACCATTAATAGACGCAAGGGGAGTGTTGTAGGAAAATTCCCCTATGGTCAGGTGAATTCCCTCTTGGATCTTAGACCCATATGACTAAGACAGAAAAATGCTAACTTTGAACACTGACTTTCCTTTAAACATAGCTAAGCTAAACAATAGAGAATAGGAAGAATATATGAGTACCTTTTTACGAAGTTTTCCCTCATCCATTCCAAGTTGAACTTGATCTCCAAGTCCTTTAATGAGTCCTGCAATCCAATGAACAACAAAGACAAAGCATACTTCCTATTCTACCATGATTAGTTTAAAACTAGATTCATCCAAAGAGACAAGCTCATGAAAATGTACACAATATTGAAGGAAATAGGCCAAGCACATGTATTAATGAGAACAAAATAAGGTTCTTACAAAGTGTACATACAGATGTAGCAACCTCACCAAGCTCTCATTGTCCAACCCCTTGCTCGAATGATCCACAATCAAAATGACAATACTTTTCATTGATTATTCTCCTCCCTTTCACCATGAGGGTGCCTCCTTATATAGGCTTTGAGAGACTTAACCATCTTAGATATTCTTGGGGTAAGTTGAGGATCTTTATCCATTAGTTGTGGAAATCCCCTTAGATCTAGACTTGGACTTGTATTCGAGACAAACTAACTCAGATATTTCTCAGCTGACTTCAGAGATAAGGGGGATTTGTTCCTTGCCTTTCTCAACAGCTCGATTCTCCCTCAAAGTGGGCCATAGAGTATTGCAACGCTCCCTGATAAGAGGGAAAGAAGCGCTAGTGCTCCCTGCATGTGGGCAGGGGAGCGCCGATCTCCAAATATTCTTTTATGATGGTAATTTCTCAAGGTAAAAGTTTGTACTCTTCATCAAATGACATATTTCCTTCTTTTAGCCAGTATTAGAGGATATTTCAAGTGTTCTTATGATGTTGCCCGCGATGCGATACAAATGAGATGATAGTATGATTTTTGTGACACTTGTGACAAACATGTGACACTTGCAACACTTACGACAATGACAATGAGACATCATCAAAGTGAATAATTTTGATGTTCAAAAGATGTCCCCCCAAAGTGTGAGGTCAGAAGATGGAAATTGAAGACTGAATTACTTTGTATACTTTTCGAAGCAAGGGTATGGACTCGGAGAACCTCATAGAAGTTGCAAACAACCATCAGACAAATGTTATGACATGTTTCAAACCCAAGGCATGCATACCTATGCTTGAGTGATAAAAGACTTTCAAGGTATGGACGCGATAAAATACATTGGGGATCCATAATCATATTGACTCAAAAGGTATATCCACCAAAGATATAATGTGGATCTATACCTTCATGACATGAACTAATCATAACTATTATTGGATAAATTGGTAGGTGCGAACACTAACTAATCTCCCTAGATGCACTTAGATCTAGAACAAAACAGGACAGGAC
>ML780805.1:942455-953322 GCA_009831015.1 Picea engelmannii
AATGTCTGTCTAACACATAATTAGCTAAGGCATCAGTCAATGTATTTAGACATCTAGGAATGTGCTGATATTCAATATAATCAAAATAACGTTCCAAGAGGTGAATTCGTAAATATACCCGTAATAAAGTAGGACTTCAGATAGCATAGACATTACTTAACTGTAGTACTACTAGCTGCGAATTGAGTCTTTTAACCAGGTGACAGATATCAAGTGAAATAACATCAATCAACAATTCGATGACGGTGCTATATTCTACGATATTATTGGTCACACGACCGAGGCACACACCTCGTAGACTGATAAGTTCATTTGTAGGTGCATAAATTTCCCATGCATCATAAGCAAGGTTCTGAGTACTATGATTAGTGCCATCGGCGAAGCCAATGTGGGGTAGCGAAGACTCTGACATCTGGAAACCAAGCACAATGCAAGATAAGCGGTCGAGGGTAGAGACCAAATAACAAAAAAGAATACTAAAGTAACACACAAAAAGTATGATACAATAAAATACAAGCACTCATGCATAGGTGATCTTAAGCTTAGTACTTCTTTAAGTACAACCCATTTCTGRGTTCACTCAAAGGGATATCGTCGTAGTCCACCAACTYGTAAGCTCCTTTCTCCAACACTCATCTGACGATATAAGGACCTCGCCGCATAACTTCAAATTTTTCGGCTCCTAGCATATCCCGATCTTGTTCATAAAGGAGAACCAAATCACCTTCGGAGAAAACGCGTGGCTTGACATGTTTTTCGTATTGGACTTTGATGCATTTCTTTTGGGCTTCTATAACTAGGGTGGCATCGCGACGGGTTTCATCTAGTTGCATGAGATACAACAGACGCTCTTCTTCGGCATAAGTGTTTGGGATAAGTTCGACAACTAGTTTTAGAGAAGGTATCTCACTTTCAATCGGAAATATGGATTCTAGACCATAAACTAACTGGAAAGGTGTAAACCCAGTAGCAGACTTAACGGATGTTCGGTAAGCCCATAATGCTGAAAACAACATTGTGTGCCAACTCGTTTTGTGAATCCCTATCATTCATCGAAGCATGATAATGAGAACTTTGTTTATTGCTTCAACTTGGCCGTTGGCTTGTGGATAATAGGGTATTGAGTTTTCATGGTGAAGACCCAATTTTTCGGTGAGTTCAAACATCATGAAGATTCTAAAGTGGCTACCGTGATTAGTAACGATAGCTTGAGGAACACCAAACCGAGCAATGATGTGATTGAATATGAATAATGATGCAGTCTTTCCGGTATTGTCGAATGTTGGCATCGCCTCGAACCATTTCGTAAAATAATATGCGGCTACAATAATGTATCCATGCCCCCCGACTAAGTGAGGG
Organism: Picea engelmannii; assembly: GCA_009831015.1. Classification (NCBI taxonomy): domain Eukaryota; kingdom Viridiplantae; phylum Streptophyta; class Pinopsida; order Pinales; family Pinaceae; genus Picea; species Picea engelmannii. The sequence goes on from ML780805.1 coordinate 943,815, forward strand.
TGACATGTCATGAAATTGATACCCCATTTCGCAAAAGGACCAATGGAGACCACAGGGTGTAGAGGAGTAGGGTGCGATTGTATTTTGTTGTTGTAGGTTTGGCAAGCGTGGCATTTTTGGACAACGATTATACAATCGTTGAATAAAGAAGGCCAAAAATACCCCACTCGTAAGATCTTCTAGGTAGTAGCATACCCAGACATGTGACCACCACATGCTCCAAAATGGTAGTCATTCAGGGATTTCTCGGCTTCATCAAATGTGAGGCAGCGTCGAAAAACAGAGTCAATCCCACGACGATAAAGAGTATCATTGAGGATAATATACTGACAGGCTTGGTAGTGTATTTGATGGCAGTTAGTGCTAGACAAATCAGGCTAAAATTTTTGAGTCTAGAGATATATGATGATATCCCCATACCAAAGGTCATCGGAATTGATCAGAAAAAGGGATTCATCGGGTAAGGAATCATCTGCTACATTTTCCGTCTTAGAACAGAGAAGGTCGCATATCAACTCGAAAAACACCAAGGATTTCTTGGACTTAGCACGTTCTAATTCTAAGTCAAAATCCTGGAGTATTACGATCTATTTGGAGTATTTCCCCCCTAGAAATTGGCATGTAATAATGTGTTGCATAGGGTTGCAGTTGGAAATCACATTAGTCTTACGTAAAAGGATATAGTGTCGGAAACATTGAAAAACTTGGATGGTGGCCAAGGCCATCTTTTCAACATGTAAATACTTGGTTTCGGTAGTCGTGAGACTCCGAATCAAATAATAAATGACATGTTTGTCATGAGAATCATCCTCCTGAATGAGAACCATAGCGATGGTATAGTCCGAGGCTGAGAGATAAAGGAAATAATCCCAACTGTAATCAGGTGGTAAGAGTAGTTGGGTATGAGTTAAATATAGTTTCAAAGATTCTAAAGCTTTGTTAGCAGTGGTATCCTATGCGAACTCAGAACCTTTCTTGAGCGATCGAGTAAATCCAAGAGTTAGCTCAACATAGTTTGGGATGAAACAATGGAGAAAGTTTGTCTTCCCTTGCAAACTTTGTAGTTGGCGAAGTGAGGAAGGAGGAGGAAGATTGAGAATCACCTCGACCTTCAAAGGATCTACCTTGATCCCTTGACTTGAAACAATAAAGCCTAGAAGTTGGCTGGAGTCTACGCAAAAAACACATTTGTGCAGGTTTAAGTGTATACGGTAGAACCGACATCAGAGGAAAATGGCTCGGAAGTGTGTGGGATGATTGACACAGTGCATGGAATGAGCCGGTAGGTCATTGAGATATGGTTAGACAATGTGCTTTATATCATGACAGGCATAAGACATAACACATTCAAAAGTCGCGCCGACATTATTTAAACCAAAGGGTAGTTTTCGGGTAGGCGAAAGTGCCCCAAGGAAAAATAAAAGTGGTCTTGTGTTGGTCGATGGTTACTATATTTATTTGATTATATCTGGAGAAACCATCCATCAAAGAGAATATTTCTCTCCCGGCACAATCGTCAATCATCTGGTCAACGAAGGGGGTGGGAAAGTTGTCTTTAGGACAAGCTTTGTTAATATCCCTATAATCGACGCACATGTGAATCGTACCTTATTTTTTGTTAACCGGAACAAGATTGGAAACCCAGTCAATTAGAGCCATAGGGTAAATAAAGCCAACTTTAAGAAGTTTCTCAAATTCAAGCTTGATAACAATTGCTTTACATGGGTGGACCGAACGAATTCATTGCCAGACGGGTTTAGCGCCCGGGTATGTCTTAATCTCGTGAACAGCAATGTCAGGGTCAATACCTGACATTTATTCATAGCTCTAGGTGAAGACTTCACAGAATTATTGAAAAAGAGATTTATAGGTGACAATTTCGTCATTGGAACACGACGCTCCAATGTGCACATTTTTGACAACTCCATGTTTAATGGATATGTTGAGGGGGATGGTGGGTGAAATATTACTTAAGTTCCCTTCATAGAAGAGATTGTGTGTAGACTCAGGAACAATATAAATTACCACAACGGTCAACGGAGTCAAGATCCGTTGGTAACTCTCAATGGTGTGTTGTTCCAGGAAGAGAATGGAACGATGATGTCTATCGTCCCGAGTATCTTCAATGGACATCGAAGACATAATCATCTCATCGGTAGGAAAAATGACACATAATGGATCTGGAGATAACTCACCAAGAGAGGAGGTAGAAGGGGTGGCCGATTGAATTGCTTGATAAGCGGATTCAATCGGGCTCAAAGGAATTTGGTCACCATAATGAAGATGATCATCAGAGTTGGGTACTATCCATGGGTCATAAGACACAGGGGTTTCATGAACAGAGGTGGAGATCATATTGATCGAGGTGACAAATGGATGTGGAACATCGAGTGGTGGAATGGGGAAAGTACCCATCAAAGAGGAATCTTTAAGAAGACCCACACTGATGTTCTCATATCTAGGGGGGGTTTTTGCAATGAAAGGGATGTTTTTGGTACATGTATCAGAGTTGAAGAAGGATAATTGGTCCACCGTAATGAATTTTCCTTGATGTGGGAAATGTATGACACGAAAAAGAGTGGACACAACTGTGCGCATGGAGTTGATCCAGCTATGACCAAGTAAAAGGTTGTAATCGAGAGGAGCGTCAAAGACTTCAACTTCAACGTTGACCATTTTTCCTTCTAACGCAATAAGCAATGAAGGGAGGACACCATAAGGCTTAAATCTAGAGCCATTAAAGGCTTTGAGCGTGTTGTGGGATTTGGTTAAAGGAGGAGAGCCGATGGCTTTCTTGCAGGTAATAGACATGACACATGTCGAGGCACCTTCATCAATAACTATTCTACAAATGTTCTTTTCAGAGACAATAACTTGTATTTGGAATGCGAGTTGGGGGGGGTAACCTTGGAATGTAATATTTCAAGTCAAAAATTATTAAATTTGTATCGGTAGGGTCGATTCCACCAATAGCTTTCAACAATGCCTTCTGTTGTATAGGAAAACTATGAAGGACTTAGAGGGATGACATCATGGATGGTGCTTGGGCCATATCTTCGACAATATTGTAGTTCTGGGCAGCACGTGCATGAGGATTGAAAGTAGATTTTCAGACAACACCCTTTGTGGGAGGGTGAAGAACTGTATCTAGGCTCGGTCGTTCGAGATGAAGAGGACCATTGGTAGGTGGAGTCATGGGAGATGGTTGGACCAACGAAGGAGGTATTTCATCAACCTTCTCTTTGGAGGAAGAATAATCTTTTCCTCGAGTGGTAAGTGTGATGCGATTCTTCTTTGAATCACCTGTACACATTAAGACATGCGATGTAGTTGAGGGGAAAGGTTGGTCATGAATGACCAATTGGGCTTGTTGTTGAGAAGGGAAGGGTTATGACAACACGACCAGAGTAGGTGGTTTTGGGGTCCCTTGAAGGATCTTAGTAACCTTGGCTCGTCTTGAACAATCCTTAGTGTAGTGGTCATCACCACAGATGAGACAAGGGTATCGAGGTTTGCACTTATCCTTATCATCAACAGGTTGTGTTTTGGTCTTCTCAAATTGCAGCTTATTTTTATCCTCCTTGTTCTTACCCTTCCCTTTTTTGGATTTATTTTTTCCGATGGGGGTAGATTGAACAAAGCTCACCTAAGAAGTTTTGTCGGTGGGAGGGGTAGGAGATTGAGCATTTTGAACATTGGAAGCAATGGATTTGGGGTTGTTTCTAGACTCTTGGACAAAATGGGGTTGGGCATGGAAAGTGAAAATCACACCGTCAATTGCATGAGAAGCAGCAGGAGTAGTTGAAGTAGCAGAAGTAGAAGGACGAGGTGCGTTAGGGAGTAAGTCGTAAAGAGTACCCGTTTGTGAGTAAACGAGGTCAAGGTATTGAGCACGAATGATCACCTGTTCTTCTATGACAACTCCACCCATGGCGATGTCATAAGCGATGTCATTCACGAATGATTTCGTGAACCACTCTGCCATCAACTGATCGAGAAGTTCGAGTTTGATGAGACGTCGTCTCCGTTGCCACTCATGAATATGATCAGAGATATGAGTGGCTTTGGTTTGTTTGAAAGAACTCAAAATTTTGGTTCTCGTTTCATAGTGGATCGGTAACTAGTAGTGGGTGAGGAAAGCCATAGCAAGGGTGTTGAATTCAGTGAAGAAGCCTCGTGGTAATTGTATATACCACTTCGTGGTAGAACCTATGAGAGTTTGTTGAAAAAGGAATAACTGAATAAAGTCATCCATCAAAGAGTTGGATGAACACCAAAGGTGAAAAGTCATTACATGATTGTTCAGGTCCTCTCCTAGTTTACCATCAAATTTAGGGATGTCAGATCGTAGTTTGGCCGGTATCGCGGGCCATTGAGGAGAGTGATGGATCATATCATTTAAAATTCTTGACAAACCAGGGAGGTCCAGGGTGGCTAAGAAGGGTAATTGTCTATTCACGTGTGGGTACTGTTAACTTTGGGGAGGGAGCCTTGTAGGTATACCAGTGGGACCATAAACAATTTTCATATAATGTGAAGATCCGAGCAGATTCGGTTGTTGGTGTGGAGGAAAGTAATTTATAGGGTTGTTTTGGTTGGGGTTTTCCCCTTGAACAAGGGCATGGGGTTGAGCGTTCGAGCCCCAAATAGGATTGGATGTACCTAGATATGGTTGGCCTGTACTAGGGGGTATGAAGGATTTAGCTTGAGGCTGTTGCCCCCTAGTCGAGTGAGGATTATTTTGGATAAGATAGTTCCAATAATGGGCCAAGGATGGAGGTATGTTTTGTCCATAGGGTGGGGTAGGTGGGGGTTGCCCTCCAATCGGGGGTTGTGTCCCAATTGAGATTTTTCCTGCAAAAGGGTATTAGGTTTGGCCTCCTTGGTGAAATTGTCCACTGACATGAATATGGTAATTAGGTGTGAAAGATGGGATGGTGCCACTAGGGTTGGTGCCTCTGATAGAGGATGGAAGAGGTCCTTTTAAAGGGGGTCGAGGAAGTGTCAGAATGAAAACATGAATGAGATGGTGCCCAGAAGGAGTGGAAATGCCAAGAGTCCTAGATGGGATTTGTGTAGGAGCAGGAATAGAAGCATTCAACGCATGATATCCGAGGGGAAGTGTTGGGGTGAATCTAGGAGAAAGAGGCATGCCAATGGGAGCTTGGTTAGTGTTGACGGGCGAAATTGACCGTCCGTCAACTGGAAGAGCGAGTCTGGTCCGGGGTTGTATAAATAACCCAAGATGTTTGGTATAACTTGTTCTGACGGGTTTAATGGCTCTGTTGGCCAATCTAAAATTCCTAGAAGAAACAAATAAAATAAATAAAAGAGATGAAATAACTAACTAATTACTAAACACTATATATATATATATATGTTCTAATGTAACTGTAGTAGTTGTATTTAAGAAGAAGATATACAAGTCTCGTTTATTTACATGATTTACAAGATGCAAGTTTTAATCGAAACTTACGAAAATCGATGTGAAAAATGATTGCTTGTAGGAAGCAGATAAAGAAAACACATAAAAACATTTATTCTTTTTCTTTTATAAATTTAAATAATCTTGCAAAAAAGTTAATGAAACATGAACATGTGGATAGTCAAAGCTGAACCATACATTCAAGTTTCAATGATATGTAAATGAAAGAAAATACAAAGAAGCTATCCTGTCAGTGAATTAGTGAGGTGTACCCAAGCATCTGCATGAGTGGTGAACATCCAACTGCCATGTCCAAGAGAGAAATCTGCAATGAACCTTATGACTGTTCTAAATAGATTTAGAACATGTATTGGCAGCTTAGGTTTTAATGACAGAAAAGGAAACAAAAACATAAATCTGTGATCTCATAATTATACACGATTACAACAAGATAAATCTAGAAGCAAGCTATTCATTTTATCATTCAATTTAAAACTCAAAGATAAATCCCATTATTTAAATCGAAGTTATAATCACAACATTTGTATTTTGATGAAGCAAATGATAGATGGTATTTATAATATAAACCTCCTACACATCACAGATCATTTAATCTAAAGATATCAGACCTGCACATGTAACAAGATTAAAAATACATAAATAACAACATTATAAACAAAAGGCTAAAGCCAAAATGCATATATGTCATTCTATTAATTTTTGGACTCACTTGTCCATTCTGTAGTCCTGGAAGAAATGTTTTGGATAGTAGACTTTAAAGTTTGGAAAAATTAATACATAAATGATAATAATTAACCATGTATTGATAAAGAAGACTAAATCTATTTAAATCAATACATAATCAATTATTCAAAGAATATGAATATATTATAATGAAAATAAAACCATTTTACTCACAGGACAAAATCCATTAAGCAACCTGGAATTCCATATTCTTCTTTAAAAATACTCGTCCATTCTCCCAAAGATTTCAGCCATCCATTACTCCATTTGAAAAGAAATAAAATGTTTACAAAAACAATAATATACAAAAGAGAAAGGATTAAAATCCTCCTCTCTAATTCCTGGATCCATTGGCTCTGAACTTTCTGATATATTTATACAATGAATGAACAGTCTAGGTGTCACTATTAATTTTTGCCACCTGAAATTTGCCTCATAAAAAGACATCAATATCTCTCAAATAGTGCATGTTTTTGGGAAAACCTCTATGCGTAAGGTAAATGGGTCCATTTGGGTTCTGGTGTTTCAACCGTTTCTTTAAATTCCTCATGGTTTGGCTGCAATCAATTATGCAAAATCGCCTGCCTGATCTTGACGTCTTTCCAAATTTTATCTGTTGTTGCTCATAAAATTATTGGTAGCAATCCAAAATTATTTTTGGATCAATAATATTTAACGTATTTGGATAATAAAATCAAGCCATGATCAAATCCGTATCAAATATTTGATAATAGAAACCCGTGAAACAAAAAGAAACCTAAATTAATAACCTAAAAATTGTGAATAAATCAAAATCTAGAAAAATAAAAAATGAATTTAAACTAACTATAATTTATAAACAAATATTGTTTATAATTTGCTTTCAAATATGATCTAGAAGCTTCAAGTTAATGGAGAAAAAATATTAATTTTGGTTTTTTACAAAATCAAACAAATGATAGATAATTCTTTGATTATTATTATTTTGAAATGAGATGCAAAATGAAAATAGAATTTAATTAATTAATATCACCAAATGATTTCATGAAAATGAGAAACCAACCAAGATATTATTTGATGAAAGTATTGAACACATTATTAAAAATAATCAAACTTGCTAATGAGCAAAATAATGAACACATAATCACAATTTAAACGAAAGTAACCATTTGATAAAAATTAACGTTTTTGTTTAAATTGAAATTTTAATGCTAGTTTCTAACTTTTGACATATACTCTTGTAATAAATGTCTCATACTATAGTGAATGTATTAATTTTTTCTCAAAGCAAGCCAAGGTATAGAACTATTTGAAAATGTTGATTCTGTAGCTCATTATAATTATCAAGATTCTAATAGGGGCCCATTAAATTTTGTAAAAATATAGGGGGAGTTGTTGGGGCCCAACAAATGGCGACTTATTGGGTGAAGCAGTTATCTCTGATCTGGTAATATATCATCTTAGGAAGAAAATAATAAGACTTGAAAAATGATTTAAGCTCCCTAAAATAAATTCACTCTGAGACCACATAGTATTAGGATAAGCTCAGTGTTATAACCAGACAATAGAATTTTCTTTGTAGGGGATTTTAACCTGAAATAATGTCTTAATCAAAGAGTCAAGATGTTTATAAAATAACTTCAATACCGTTGACAGAGCCACTGCTGCTAGCAGACGCCCATAGCCTCGACAAGGATGCCATTTAACCCATTCAAATGCTTTAATCCCATTCAATAGTTGTATACACATGATGTATACTTCCATAAAAGTTAATTTAAAAACATATACCTTCTACCTCTCGACCTGACATTTCTTCGTTGCCAGCAGGCCTGTTCAGTACCCCGATGAAGTTGTCTTGGTATCATGTGTGCATTTATCCACTGCCAGCTAGCCTGTTCAGTACCTCGATGGGTTTACACACACTTCCCACACATAAGTGATTTAAACCCTCTTATGCCACTTTTAAATAGTAATACAATTATAGATTTCTTGATGACAAAGAGAGTGGGGTGATACTAGAGGTTAATTGCAATACAGGTGAATAGCTGATCATGTTATTTATTTTCTTTCAAAACTGAAGGTTTTATCATGGTTTAGAGATTTTAGATTTCATTTAAGAAATCATCTAGAGAATGGGGAAGCACTTAAAAGTGATTCCTTAAGAATATGGACGGCGTAAAAAGTTTAAATATTATCGTAATTCTCAAAGATTTAAACCATATCTATGGTGTAATACTCTGACAAAGACAATTTGAGGATAAAATGAAAGTGACAATTGACTTAAAAATCAATTGTATGAGCTATATCTTAATATCAGGACCTCTTTGAACTTATTTCAATTTTCTTTAAAAACACAAGTCTTAAAATAAATGCTTCCTTCGACAATAGCTCTTTGATCAGAAATATATTGATTCAAAAAGACAGATAAGAAGGAAACTTATTCAAATAAATCAAAGAAAACAAAAAACACACAGCAAACCAAATCGAATTTTATTAATGGAATTCAAAATCAGAAGTACACAAAATCAAAACAGCAAAAGAAAACTTTTCAAGAAACAATTTTGGCCAAAGATAAACTTGAGCTTTTGGATCTACTAGCATCTCACTGTAAAATAAAGGAAGAAATAAATCATATAAAATATCATGTGCGAGCAAGTTCTTTTCTTAATATATTGATGCATGCGATGTTTCTTTGACCAAACATTATTATTCAAAATAAAAGAGACTAAAAGAGAATAGAAAAATCCTTATTAAGATGAGTGCAGTTCTACTCGTGGCACCTTGGGTCAGGGTTGAATTGATAGTTCAAATTTACTTATCTCTTTACTTTCAATTTAAAATTTTCATGATGATACTATGTTTCGAAAAGAAATGTTCAATGAAAAGTAGAGAGAAAAAAATTTAAAGTGGAATTCCCTGACAACATTCATATTATGGTTCTCTTGGTGTACCCACTTGTATTCATAACTGCATTATTACACAAAGAAATATTGATAAATGAAACTAAAGGAAACATACTCCTAAACCTACTATAAAATACTAAATAGATCAAAATGATAAGTAAAATCATATTTCCAATGTATCCACAAGAGCATCTTCAATCCTCCACGGTATAGAAAATTGAAAATTAAAATAAAAGAATGGTAGTGTTTGTAGATGAAAAAGAAATATGTCATGCTTACCTCCTATATATTCATTTAAAAATAAAACAAGCACGACCTTACCATTCTTTTAAAACTTCTTGATGTATGAATCCTCCAACCATTATGCAATCTGGTCGTGATATGGGTCATAACGGCATGGAAGAACATAAGTAAGTTTGGAAAACTTGTCAATATTATGGGGACCTGACATAACCAT